>MU383241.1:12972-48389 GCA_022495125.1 Xylaria acuta | reverse complement strand
GTGGCGTCAAGTCTTTTGTGGATCATCTCTACCCAAAATGCACGGGACTCTCAGGTAGACAGGGGGGGGCTACCCTCAGTTGATCTGATTCCTCCTGTAAACCGGTCTAGGTACGTTCACGCACACTGTGGTCACGTTATTATCCGTGCTCCCACAGGGCTACTTTCACCGAGAATGCCCCGTTCATCTTACAGTAGGTATCCCAACTAGTACGCATCCGGCGCCCTGCCGTACCCGTTTTGGCAATACCAACATAAAGTCCTAACCTTGGAAGCATTACGTACATATACATACCGTACTGTACTTAGGTTGTATACAATCAGACACTCCTCGTCGTAGCCCTACGGATTTTCCCCCTTTAAAAAAAGGAAAATAATTAGAAGGGCTAAGGTAGCCCAACAACCTCTATGAAAACCGGTCAGCTTTGATAGTTCGCAGGTAGTTAGTTAGTTGTCTTCAGTTCAACAACCATTTATTTAGCATGTTAGTACTTCTACTACGCAGTTCTTACGGCCAACTCCACTAATCATGCAGAGCAGTTTTGTGTCTAAACGGGTTGGGCAGCAGTTAGGTACTGTACATATAAGTACAGCCACGAACGATGGCCCATGCATGCATAGTAGGTGAGCCAATACTGGTCAGGCTTCATTCCTTCCAGAACTTTTCCAGCTGTGCTTCAGCTTACCCTGATCGGCACAACCAGGTTTCTCAGCATACGTATACGTACGGCGGTGTATTATGCGACTGACAGGACGCCTTGGCAACTCTCTACATCCGAGATCCGAGCTGAACAGGCCAGAAGAGCAATGTCCAAGCAAACTGCATGTGCTAAGTAGCGACGAAAGAGAGAAGTAATCCAGTTGGGAACGACGCCTATCGGAGCAATCAATTGTGTGTCAGATAGCTTGGTTGCTTCCGTGGGACGTCCCGGCAACTACATGTTGTTTCGGACACGGCTCCGATTGTGACAAATGAGATTGAAGAGCAGAGTAGATAGAGAGAAGAACACAGCAACAAAGGAGGAAAGACAAAAAGCGAGGGATACCGGGCTAGCGACGAGGGTCAGGAATTCCAGGACCATCTTTGTAAATCCGGTTGCGTTCCCGATGGGTCCTATCGACAAAGTGAAATTACATTTACGGGTCGAGCCGCCTGGTCGTTCGTGTTGTATGCCTTTGACCTCGTCCTTGGTATAATGCCCATCTGTAATTAAAGGTTACCAGACCCATTCTCCCCAGAACTTTGTACTCTTTGCTTCAATTATATCTCAAAGACGGTAAGCTACAACCGTTAAAGCATAAGGTTAGGGAGACAAGATATATTCTTAGTAGCTTTCACGTCGGCACAATACACACTTTGTCCAGTTCAGTCACGATAGCTTCATGTACAATTTAATTATAGGACAGCTCATTGTTTGGTTCCATATGCCACCTGGGTAGTATGTTCTATTGCACCTATCCAGGTAGACTCGCTTCGCACCTCATTATAAATTGACAGCATCACCCGTGACCTTGCTGCAGCATCCAAGCAAGTCAGAAACCAACTATCCAAGAAAAACCAAATAGAACATACCAAAACTCAACATATCACAACAATACCACCCAAAATCCTTATCAGCACTAACAATGGACAGAAATGAGCCAGAGCAGCCCTCGATAATGGTCGACATTTTCGAAGTACTAATACTAATTTGGGAGTTGATGGTCCATTTCCTTTCAAGTATTCTCCTAAGTTTCTTCAAGCTCTTCGTGGCCATCGCTGTCTTCGCTTTGATTATTTTAGGTGGCGTCACACAAATCGCTAATGTGGGATTGTGGGGTAGCTACCTGCCGCCCCCTATTTCGCACCACAAGACGGTCTTTCCAAACGCCAGGGTGCTCGCATTAAACGAAAATATCAACCTAAACGCTACGGAGTTCCGCCTTCTGGTCAACATAAGTACACCCGAAAAGGTTGTTAAGTACGCCACGGTCAGCTTCGATGTCAAGGCTCTTGGTGTCAGAGAGGAGCCCTACAGCAGCACCAACGTCGTCCACATGCCTTTCCTTCCGGATGGAGACTGGTGCTCTGTTAGTATCGGCCTGACTTCATGCGGGAAGCAGATCTCGTTTACGACGACATCGTGCCAACGCCTACCCGGTGTCGAGGGAGCCTGGCACGAAACTGACTTCGATTTTCTCGACCTCGAGATCCTTAAGTGGCCGAATGAGACGGATCGCGTGAAACTGGTGCGTCACTCCGCTCTCACCACCCCGGAATCTCGAGCGGTGATGAAATATGCACCTTTTGCAGACACCGTACCGAATATCTCTCGAGAGATCCAGATGTACCAGCACGTCCAAGGTTCGGACGCAGCACCTAAGCTCCTCGGGCAAGTTGTGGAGCATGGCAGAGTCATCGGATTCCTCATCGAGTATGTTGAGAAACCTCGTTTCGTTAGCCGAGGCGAATTCTCAGATTTGGCTCTTGACAAGTGTAAACAAGCCCTGAGTAAGTTACACAACATCGGTGTAAAGCATAATCACGCTCATCCCAGTAAATGTATAATTCGAGAAGACGGTAGCGCAATGTTCCTAGACTTCGAACATGCGACTTCGGTTACCATTCCAGGGCTTCCTAACCCGAATGATTTTGAGGAGGACTTTCAATTCCTTAGAAACATCTAAAAGCAAATATTAACACACTTTGTTTGGAAGCTTGGTATTACGGCGCTCAGGTTCATTTAGCGGTTAAGGGTTTGTAGAGCTGTATTGAAAAGTTTGGTTTACCGTGTTTGTCCAATATTTAATAAATCAGTTTTCTCTGTCAGCGGTTAGACGATAGGCATGCGTGAGGGTCAACATATATTACCTGATGAGAGTTTTTGTGAGGCGATTGGATGGCGTGTATATTGAAAAGAGTTAGACGATTCAAAATTTGAACTATGAAAACTATCACTTCGTATCTATACCAAAATATTATACAGGAAGCGCATTTAAAGTGCATGATAGGAACCTTAGTCTCATACACTCAAAGGGGTTTCTCGTAGTTTGTTTAACGTACGAATTGAGCTAACGCAGCTGTTAACTTCACCTCCACTACACCCAGTCGGTTATATTGGACATATTACTCACCAGCAACGGTGTGTACCACGAGTCGTCAGGTTCGAGTCGTGAACATTAACTTGTGCGTGGCCTAGTAAGAACTATGGAACTTCAGGTGACGCAAGATAAAGAGAAATACTGGCTAAAAAGCGCCAGCAAGTATGCGTGTACAAGAAGGCTATCAAACAAAAAACGTTCTGTTAACCTTCACAGAATGACCCAGGCCCCGACTCCTTGCCTTCACTTACAATTACGACTGTGCTTCGTTAAATAAGTTCGTGTTCCCTACAACCTCCTCGATGCTAGTGAGTTGTACTCGTCAAGAAAACCAACCTATTATGTGCGAGGCCCGGGGCCTTTACACCAAATTGATAGTCTACCTCTGTAATTGTGGTCGGTGGCGCGGCGCACAATCCCGTCGACATACAAGAAACATACCACTAGGGCAAGGTGTTAATTACCTGACATCTGCTTGCTAGCGGTATAATGGTATGTGGGTGTCTTATCAGTTCCAACTCCTATCCGGTTCCTGTAAAATGTTCTTATCGAGATTGAAGATTTCATCGTGGCCCCATTCAGTACTATCGCCTAAGGGTTCCGGGGAGTCGCTGGACCTCTATAATGACGGAAATAGCGCACCAAAGGCACCGGGGTCCAGACATCTCGGATAGTTGCTGGCATTGACGTTGGGAAGATTATGTGCCGTTTCCTTATCAGATTCGTTTTGTGACCTGCATAATCGGGTCGTTGGCGTAGTTGTCACTAACCTGTATAATAGTGCAGATAGCTATTTTATGGGAGAGGGATTTCGACCTTTTGCTCGCTTCGTACCCAATACATATATATCAGTCAGAGATCGCCCGGGTTGCAATCCCAACATGTCCCTGTCTACTGTCTATCTTGCTGTGCCAATCAGCGGGCAATTGGCATCCTCCGGCTCTCTGAACAATGGCAGCCCAATTTCCAAACTCGAAGAGCCTTCAAAATCCCCAAGCCTGCAAGATTCCGAGCAATGCAAGGCCCCATCAGTTTGCGTTGGCTCGTCAAAGTAAAGGCAGAATTTTGCACCCGATGATGCATCGGAAGACCTTCTGACTGAGGTTTGCTGATTCGATAGAGGGGAGGATGCCGAGTATTCAGACGAGAATCCGCCTATCTCATGGCTTGCGGGTATTTTCTCGAGCACCCTTTCCTTCTCTCCTGTGGGTGTGAGCACCATTTTTCCAGTTGTAGACACCCTCCTGGATGGGATAAAGCTCTCCAGTGTACTGAAGATATCAATCGCCGGGTTATGCGCGTCGACATCTACAAGGTTGGCGCGAACGAACCGGACCCGTTCTCGAACATTGACCGACTTTACCAGCTTCCTGAAATGCCTTTCAAGACAGGTCAGGTAACCATCGGCCAGGGTGACGCGCGGTTCAGTCTTGGGGATGACCCCCTTGGTTCTTAAGAAGGCATCGACGTCCTCTTCTTTCAAGTATTGCGTAAGGAGATCCATCTTGGTAAAGACAATGACGAAACTTGATCGTGCAAACCACCTGCTATTTGCGATGGCTTCAAAAAGCATAAATTGCTCGCACATTCGGTCGCCCCATATATCTTCGCGTAGACCTCTTCTGTACCCGGTCGTGTCGACTGGGTAAATTACTGCCGATACGTCCTTGAAAGCGTGAATCCATTTCTTTCGTTCGCTCCTCTCACCTCCGACGTCGTACACGCAGAACTGAGAGCCTTGGTAAGTGACGGTCACCTGATGTATCCCAGTTGTCGTAACTTGGGTTCGTAATAGATCTCCATCTGTGGCCGCTGAGCGGTGCGCCGCCTGCTCAGCAAGGCGATTAATGTTTTCGATAAAATACTCGCCGTTATCGTGGGATTGATGGGTGTTTCCCCGCCCGTTTCTCCACCTGGTGACTTCTTGAAATCCCCTCACGGAAAGTAGAAATGAGATCTCACTTGCAACTTCAGTCGCGTGTTGCGGGTTCAAGGCGGGATCACGGTCACAGTCAGAACAAGGCTCCAAGAGAAGTCTCCGCGCTAAAGCCGTGAGCTCCGGGTCCATGTCCAGCTCCTCCATTGCCCTCAAAACGGCTCTGGCGGAGTCTAATGCGTTCTGCCACACTAACGTGCGAAGGTAACTCTCGTCTCGTTTGACACACTCGGCTTGGGTAAAAAGCTGTAATGTATTGAGTAGTGTAGTCTTACCGCCCCCAGAAGCTCCTAGCAATAGAACTTTGACTATTCCGGGCGGGCTGATTCCCTCCTGTTGATATGGTTTGGTTTCACGGGCGTTGGAAGTCCGCCGTTGGAGGGCTTTTCGCCAACTACCAAGACTATTATTTGGTCGGGGGATGTCTGAATAAACCCCACCTAAACGTGGTTGAGTTTGTCGACTTGTGTCCGTGCCCGAATTCGTTCTGTCCACGTCTCTGGAATTGGTGTGAGATGACTCTTCCCGGTCTGAGTCTTGTTCTGTTATGGCATGATCTTCTGAAGGCTCTACGATGATATCACGACGAACATCAACTCTTATCCCTTGCTGGGTATCAACGGTGCCGGAGACCGTAGTTGGTCTGGATAGCCTCATCGCCTGAAAGGCCTGTTTGAGCCCGAACGTCGCCGGTCTTTGGACTGGACTGTCTGTCGACGTCTTGTCACGATCTCTTATTTTCTTCGCTCGAATGGCTTGTCTGAGATGCGATCTTTCTGCTGCCTGGTATAATAACGTACTTCGAAGAACATCGTCAAATTCAAATTCGGCGCTTATGGCCGCCGTATTCTCCGAGATGAAACTTGCGACGTCCTCGAGCCCGACGAGTGATGATGAACAGTCCTGCGCCAATCGTAGGACTGATTGACTCTCTTCAATCATGTTGGACTGCTGCGCCCAAGTTTGACTAAATCAAACTTAGCCTTGTTTGACCGTTATTCGTTGGTTAGACTCCTTACCACTGTGTTGCCTGCAGGAGAAGGTTCAAGGCATTCACCTGTCGATCGAGTAGAATGGAGAGATTCGTCATTTCCCTTTCGCCGTTTAAAAACCCCATCCTACTTCTTGCCGTCATCCGATCAGAACCAACGCCTTCATATCGATCCAGCTGTTGACCCAAAGCTAACAGTATCGGACCGAAGTTGTCAAGTGCATTACCAATTTGGCCAGCGAGTTGGCGATATCTAGGATCGTGACTAAAATTTGGCGAGTTGAGAGGAGAAAGCTGGTCTTGGGCGATTTTGACCATGTGAAGCTGTCCGATCACTGGAACACTCGGGAGTCAATTGTCGCCATTTTGAGCGCGATTTGCGAGGGTTTCAGAGGCTTCTAGACACTATCTTGGCCCAAAAAGGAAGTCTTGTGCTCCAAATGTCGCTCAAACAAAAGAAGATGGTTCCAAGAAATACTCACTAGATGTGACGATGATCGGCGCGTCGTGGAAATGGGTTTTCAATGCACTTAGGCGGGTGATGCACTTGATAACCACGTCGCCCAACGACACGACTGTACCCACGATCTGGAAGATTGTCACCGGGTCCATCGCGAGAGCAGGTCGCCTTCTACGCAATGCGAACAGAACCGGTTGAAGTGACCGGGTGTCGTGAAGTAGAGAGCATGATTGCGAAGCTGAGGAGGGTGCAGGTGTCTGTCGCGTAGGCGACTGACTTCCGCCCCAATGCTGACAGGCGCAGCATCAGGCTGACTCGATATGCCGATGCCATTGCTACCTATTGGAGGCGGAAGCTTGGTGGCTGCCCTCCAGGTTATGGCGACGAAGTTGGTTGGGGGCTCTTCGAGGTGGCTGAGTCTGGCATAACCAATGGTTTGTTCAGAATCAGGTAGCGAGCATGTACTTGTAGCTTTTCACGTGCCAGTTAACGGGATCCTACCGAGTAGAGATAGCGTTGCCGCCCTCCCGCACCAAAGCATACCTTAGGTTCTAAGTAACTAGTCTAGGCTTAGTTTAGTGCTCTGTTTAATCTAGCCTGCTTTCCCCAGATTATTTCCACGAAGCCTTGATACAAAACCCGGAATTATCCCCCCCTCCCCCCAACACGAGTTCGAGGCCCAATCACAATAAACAGGCATTTAGGTAGTTGAATATCGAAGCTCGGATATTAATCAAGTAAACTCGCAAACGCCACAGGAATCGCAACCGGGGGCAAATGATGGAGGTAGGTAGAGCCAAGAATCGGTAGTAATGTACCGTAGAAGGTGGGATTTCAGTGGAGTCACCAAAGTAACACCGGCTCTTAGAGCATCGTGTCTGTGCACGCTCCGGGTAGAGCCAGATTCGATACCGGCAGGTGCGCAGTCGTGGTGCCCCGGTCGGGCTACTATGACACATCTTGTACGGTCCGAGCCTAGTTGTATATCAATTCATTTACAGAGCAGCGCAGCGCAGGGCCTTGTCTTGCGTATCAGGGAAGTCAGACGAGGTAGTCACAGCGGAAGACCGCCTAATATGTGTTGCCCACAGTCTGGATGGCTTCCCGATCCAAGCAGTAATCTACCTCGAGTCTCGCTTTTTCAACGTGCTCTCCATCTTGCTCTTCTGCCGTCCGGCCCGGCGCTAAACGTGCAATTCGATGTGCAGGGTATGGGAGACGTCATCTCTGTCCGTGTTCCAGAACTCTCCGTCTTCGCAACGTGTGGATATGTAGTAATTACCTAGGTAGCCTTGAAGTCTGATGGAAAGAAGGCAAGTCAAACAACAGCAATTCTCGACTTTGACCGGGTGCGCAATAAAACTGCGCCCCCGAAACGAGCCTTTTGGCGCTTCCTGGGCCGTACATCAGAAGCTACTCCTGTAGCGTAGCGATGATATCCAAAGCTACCGGTACATGTTGCGCATACTTAACGGTCGATTCGAATAGCTTGCTCATCATCTGCGAAGCAAGCGGATAAAGCAAATCGACTGCCGCATATGCTTACCGCTCACTTTCTAAGAACCGAACAGCACCCTTTCATTTCCCCGGGACATGTCTCCTGAGCTTTTTCCAGATGCCTAGCCGATTCACACCACTCCTACTCACCGGGTCTCCTTGCGTGTCGAGCTAGTCGGAGTGGAATGTGGAGAATGCATTGAATAATCGGAGCACCATGAAGTTGCAACATGACACGGACACCGATGATACGGAATCAGATTCGTCCCATATTTGTCTTATAGTTTAAGCCACACAGACCCCAATGCCAGTCTCTCTACAGTCCCAGAGCTCACAAAGAGATCAAATCGATCCTCCACGATCAACAAGTTAGGCACGTTAGCCTAGTTATCGCCGAGTCTAGGCTACTCCTCGATACAGGCGCTACATAGTCCCATAAATCCCTAACTTAAATGAGTTACTACGGTCAAGAAAGTCAAGATCCATCTGAGTTGCCATACAACTCAGGTCCATACAATAAAGCGTTTTGTCTATCTCTAAAGAGTTTATTATCGGCGAAGGTTAAGGCCCCGACTACGTCCTCAGCGCCTAGTATGAGGTCCCTGAGTGTGAGGTACTGACAAGTGAAGAGTCGGATGTCTTCATCTGTAACGTTCGCGGTACTAAGTCCTCAAGCCCATATAGCCTTACCTCTCACAAATGCATCTGTACCAAGGAAGCTACGTCGTGATAGTGGTATTGAAAGACTTCAACTCAGTGACGGGAATGAAGCAATCCCGTAGACCCTACTCCGGCGCTAGCAGTACAGCCTCTCCAAATTCTACTCGCCCGCAGACGGCCGTTCATCTTGGTCGTCTCTTTTCTCTTATAATGGGACTATGAACATAGCCGTAGACCTCACGCCAGACACCGGGTCGGCCTTACTTGATGCCCAGACGAATGCGACTTTGCAAACGGTGAAATCTTGAATTCTCGCGTTAGGGTGTGTCAGCTCATACATGTGCTTGGACCGCTAAAGAAGCACCCTCTTTTTTTCGCCTTCTGGCCCGTGCCCTCACCGTTTCCGTCATCGGCGCTCGAGTCGTTCTGCTCCGGGGTGTCGGTGAGCCGTCTTTAACGTTATTAAGTGAATGCATCAGATTGATCGCAGACAGCGGCTCCGCCGATTCTAGGCTATTAGCACAAGCCGGCATGCTCCGTCGAATGAGAGTCGTACGTCATTGCGGAAGAGAATGTGGCCGACGATAACTGTATTCTGCTTTGCAGTTCATTGCCTTGGGACTGCAAGTTCTGTGTCAGGTTGCAGTCTCTTGTTCGGATCTTAGGAAACCTATTAAGCCAATTAACCAATGCCAGCCATCCAAAGTAGCTTAGGGGTAGTTACATCTGATAATCACGAAACTTACAAACTCCTTGCCAAACGCATGAATGCTGAGGACCAATCACAGCGGTTGAAGTCGATGCTACACCGCCACAGAACAAAAAATCTCAGACACCAATCGGAACAGAATAATCACCAAACAACTTCGGGTGAGAAAGATAGTTGAAAGTATTGGCGAATCGCTGATTTGCTTGGCGCTGAACGATCTACCCCAAACCCTCGAGTTTCTCAGTCGATCACAGCCCAAACCGATTCAGGTAAACCTTCCTTGGGACCAAACAACTTCAAACCAGGAGCAGAAGTAGACTAGTAATGGTAGGAGAAGTCATCACATGCATCGGCAGAAGGTTATCCGTTCCAATGGTTTTCTGTATGCTCGTCTTCTATTCCACTTCTGGATCCTTGGCGAATTGGCCAACTGCCGGGCGTACATCGTATCCCCAGGTTTACGGTACTACTATATCTGGGGTCACCTTGTAGGCTATCCCATCCCACTGGTCGATCTGGAGTTGATGTATGTGGGCTGATGAAGATCAAAAACATCAAAAACATACAACTACATTTAAAAAGCTCTATGCCTTTTGGTGTATTCTGATCCCAGCTAGCATCTGGTCATGCGACCGCAGCAGAATGAGTCAATTGAGCAGCATTTGGATCTTCTCGTCGTGAAATACGTCGCACGGGGCCTGTCGGACTCCGAACTATGGCTGAAATGTAACTACATGTTCACTTTCAGCAATGGCTCGTCGAGTTTACGAGATTTCGTCCAATGTTTAAAACGACCATGTTTCCCCGTGCGGCGGGCTGTGCACCCCTGCCGTTTTTTTCTACTCTAAACGGCTCACAACACCAGTTAACACACAACACGAACTCATCGACACTCATGGGGATAACCTGTTTCGTTCTCCTGGGATGTGACGAGATGGAGAGACAGGAGGTAGACCCTCATGATCGAAAATTTCTATAAAGCCGTGCTGCGCCGCTCGCAATGAGAGTTCTGTTCCTGCACAACATCGTCGGACCTCAACGCACCAAAGCTTCTAGCAAGCTCGCTTCTCGCTCTTGTCTCTTCTTGTCTATCTCTTTTATCCCACTGCTGGGCAGTTTGTTTCTAATCTAACTAATTCGACCCTTTAACACCATGTCTTCCATCAGAGTCATTTTGGGCGTTGGCCTTATGGGTGTCGCGCACCTAGTTGCAGGGCACGGTGCTATCGTCGACGCAGTTGGTGACGCGGGCGGCTCTGGCAGTAAGTCTATGCTCTTTCCAACACGAAGAGGACATCATACTCACACGTTCTTCTTAATTCAGTGGCCATAGGCATTGACACCAGCACGCCTCGTGACGGGACCCGGCGTAACCCATTTCAACAGGACAGCACACGGTTCCGCGGCGACCAAGCCGACACGTTTGGCGAGACGCTCGGTGGCGGCGACAATGACGTCGAGCAAGGCACGCAGGCGATCATGGCCGAGACGGGCGACCAGCTGCCCCAAGTCAGCCAGGGCGGCGAACTCAACATGACGCTTCACCAGGTCAACTCTGACGGCGGCGGCCCGTACACCTGTGCCATCAACGCGGACGGCACGGGGCAGACCTGGCAGGACATCACGGTCACCACCACCCCGCCGGGCAGAAACTCCCGGAACCGCGAGGGCGCTGCTACGGACTTCCCACTCGTGGCCGCGATTCCCGACGATCAGACCTGTACGGGAACAGTCGCGGGCCAGGACAATACTTGCCTCGTGCGCTGCATGAATGACGCTCGGGCTGGGCCTTTCGGCGGCGTTGTGCCGGTTCAGAGTGAGTCTCTATTATGTTTTAAAATGGTTGTTTTGTTGTGGAGGTTCGATTGCTGATATCACCATTAGTCGCCGGAAATTCTACTGGTAATTCTACTGCGGCTCGACGCGCACTCGCTGCTGCTATGAAGCGGGATGCCATTGCATTCCGACAGATAGCTAAGCGACAGGCAAATCAGTTCGAGGAAGAAGAGGAGGAAGAGGAGGAGGAAGAGGATTGTGAATGAGAAGTAAATTAAAATGATTAGAAAAAAATTGTGCCTTGAAGGCCAATCTTTGCATTCTCTGGAAGGATATGAATCTATAAGCGAGGAGACAGCCTCCCGGTGAGGTGGGCAGCACATAGGTACCCCAGTAATGCACATGCGAAAGACGGATATTGAATTGTAATAAATAAACCGCAAGCTATTCCGCCATGCTATTCTAAGGTGGAAATCCAGATATTTCTGAAGTGGTGTATAGAACAAGCTGAGGACCGCTATCTTTTTAATGCGTGTGACTGCGTCCGAGGCGTCGAGGCTGCAAGCTTACCGAAGCACAAAAGAAAACCAACAGGTATCTATGTTAACAAATGTGTATGGTTATGTTGCCTGCTATCATCCCGATAACTAAAGTTAGACTTGAAAAACTAAAAGTTCCGGCATATTCGCCGGTGATAACTCCCGTGGTCTTATAAGCGACTCTTCTCAGGGCGCCATATTTCGTTGAGCAACCGGCTAGTATTCACACGTTCCGGACGAGCCTCGTCTAGGTTCTTCATTCCGACGAGTCGCATCCCGGTAACAAGCTCATCGGCGAATACTAAAGCGATAATCAGTATGAGTGAGACCAAGAGGTATAGATCGTCCCCCAAGGACACCGCCGAGTTTGGTTATATGCGTATAAATAGATAGCGGACAAAAAGGACAACAGGGACCAGGACTCACTGTCTAAGCACCGCTCAACTCCTTTCTCCCCATACGCCGCGAGCGCATAGAAGAAAGGCCGGCCGACACCGACAGCCTTCGCACCAAGAGACACTGCCTTGAGTACGTCCGCGCCATCGCGACAACCACCATCGAGAAAGATCTCGAGTTTGCCCAAAACTTCTGGGTAGTACGTGCGAATCTCAAGCAGCGTGGTCAACGCATCGGGCGCGTCGTGCATCTGGCGGCCACCATGATTACTCAACAGCACACCATCGACCCCCAGATCCGCCGCGCGGGCCGCGTCTTCAGGCGTCTGCACACCCTTGAGCACGACGGGGCCGCCCCATTCGCGCTTGATCCACTTCAGGTCCTCCCAGGTGAGGGAGGAGTTGAGCTGCGAGTTGCTGGCGTGTGCCAACAACCCGAAACCCGCGCGCTCCGCGTGCGCCGCCAGCTCGGGGGATGTGGCCAACGCTTCCGCGGCCTGCAACTTGCGGTCTGCGGACCGCTTCCCTAGTACCGCCGTATCGACGGTGACCCAGAGGCTGCGGAACACCCCCGTCGCACGCGCGCGGCGGATGCGTCGAACAGCGACCGCGCGATCAGCGGGGATATACAATTGGAAGTGAAGCTGTGCTTCCGGCCTGTCCTGCTCTATCTCGCCCGCAGAGGCGTTCTTCCGCGTCTCCGCGACCTTCTCCTCCTCCTCCTCCTCCTTCTTCTTCTTCTTCTCGTCAGCGAAGGCGGCCGCAATCTCCTCCATCTTCGCCGTCGTCTCCGTTGATATGACGCCGTGCACGCCGCGCCGCGCCAGGGCTCTGACGACGCCGATCTCGCCGGCCGGGTGCCCGCGTCCCATCTGGCCCATGGGCGATACGTAAAACGGAAACGCGGATGCGGAGCCGAGGATGGTAGACCGCGGGTCCACGGCCCTCACGTCGTGAAATATGCGCGGACGGAATCGCACGGCGCGCCAGGACGCCAGGTTACCCCGGAACGCGGAACCATCGTGCGAGGACGAGGAGACGTAAGTCCATGATCTCAGGGGCATTACTGCATTCGCGGCGGCCTCGAAATCGTTCGGCACGACGATGCTGGAGATGTGTGGTAGCTTTTCCGCTCCCTCGGCTCCCTCCGTCGATTCGGCGCTGGCATTGCTTATGGGCAGTGCCGCGCGTGCTGCCGCGTCTATTGTGCCTAGACAGGCATCTTTGGGGAGGTATTTCAGGATATCCGGCGAATGGATTTTGCGAAATTCACTTGTCGCGTCCTATAGGTCATGTAAGCGGAAGCCGTCTTGAGTTGACGAGTCCGATTGGTGTGAGACAACCTCAGCTCTCGCCATGCTTGGTGTTTGCTTGTTGTGAGATGTAAACGACACGGTGAGCCGTCGTTTCGAGAACAATACATGAGTTACAGGAATCCCTTACAGTTCCGCCTTGCTTAAGCAGTACCGCTGCTCCGCCCGGGTGTTCATTAAGATAAGACGTGACATCGTACACCTTGCCATCCACGACGATCCAACACGAGGACGTCGAGCGGTGACTTGCAATTTCCTGGGCGCTCAGCTGATTCTCCATGTTAATTCTCGGCAAGAAGGCTATGCGCTACACGACCTGCAGGCGAAACAGATGATTGATACCGAAGGAAAGTAAATCACGAGGTTTACTCAACGCGATCGGCACTACGTCTCCGCAGTAAATAGTGAGTACCCCAAAACCCGGGGGTATTAATGCGGGGATCCCCGGCTGGGTTGCGGTTCGGCCCGAGCTTCAAGCAGTCGATGTTGTTGAGGTTTGTATACACCCAGCTACCTCCTTTTTCAATTGATCTGATTTACTACTCTTTTCTCGAATAAATTCGACTGATTCTAAGAAAATTACCGTTAAAATTTTGCGCGAACACGTGTCAACAAGTATAAAGAGCGCCGAGTTAGGTACGAATCCAGAGCTGTTCGCGTATCACGTAACGAGAAGGCCCGGTGTTTTCTGTCGCTCACCGCTCCGAATTCATTGCCTGCATCTTACGACCAAACAGCTTAAGGGTCTCAACTCGCGAAAATCACCCTGCATAGTTGCTCTACAACACAAGAAATATTAAGCTTCGGCTCTGAACTTCGAACTTCTATCTTAATGCTTAGCTGAAGCACCAAAGACTTCATAAGAATATGAGGAATTAGGGTTGATCTTGTCTAAATTAGAGGAAGCCTAGTAAGTGCACAGACAACTGTGAGCGAAGGCCAGTTACATTCAGAGACTCCCTAATGATATTAAGACTCATAGTAGCGGTTGCTGGATTTTAGCTTGGTAGCCTCTCAGGTGCTACACAGAACAACGACCTTAGCTTACAAATTTAGCTGACAAGACATGAACCAGTACACTAGTATATATATTCCATATTCAGCCTCACATCGTAGGAGGTAAACATTGTCATAGTGAGGTGAGGAAAATACAAAATGATGAGCCATAATTTATTGCACGAAACAGCATGTGGGAGATATCCAGGAGGTACCGACAGATCAGTGCAATTCTTTCAGGGATATCGTATGTGCTCGCCAGGAAAGATAGACAAATCTACCACAGCTTTGAAGCCATCTCCAAGGTCACCTGAGCACGCTCTAGTATCAATGACGCGAACTCCATATGAAGTTCAAACCCCTCGTGATCTCATACATCGTCCACCTCTGCCTATGGAAACAGACCGTCGGCCGATGTCTTATTCTAACCCGGGACAAAATGGCACAGACTTATTGAGCCGTAATACCCTTGGGGTTAGGTGCGTCAGCCATAGTCTCATCAACTTCCATAGCATCATCACCGCCTTGAGGTCCAACGTCACCGTCTACATCCTCCTCCAGTTCGTCCTCACTCTCATTCTCGAGGTCAACACTTCCATCTTCAGACATCTCGTCCTCGCCACCAATTTCACCAGCCTCCTCGGCACCAACCATCTCAGCATCGCCATCAGCAGCGGCAGCACTGCTCTCGCCAGCCTTGTCCGCAATACCGTCGGCCTCGTCTTCGACGTCCTCGTCCAGCTCTTCGGCTCCGTATTCTTCCTCGTCGACTTGAAGATCCGCTTCAGGTTGCTCAGGCGGGAATTCAGCGGGGGCAGAAGCTTCGGAATCCCTGTCGAAATCAAGTCAGAGACTATTGCACAGAAACATGGGTGGGCACGGAGTGATGGTTATACCATTTGATGGCGAAGCGGGTTACTCTCGGCTTCTCGGCGAGAACGTTGCGGCGAATCTTCTCGATGATGGGCTTGGCGGGCGGGTCGGCGTTGAGCTCATCAGAATCATACTCGTTATTCACGTAGTAGCCAACACGAACGAATTCACGGCCATCGTAAGAGCAAGTCAACAGGATGACAGTAACACCGAGAATGTCTGCGTCCGGAATGCGGCTTGTTTTCGGGGCGTCGGCTTCGAAGATGAATTTGTTGACGCCAACCGGGATAGGCCCAACGAGGAGAGAGTCGAGCTCCTGGTCATATTGGTCACTAGTCGGGCCCGCGTTAGATTGCGCCAACGTGGTTATTAGACGGGTGCTGGCGCAGAGTGACTCACGAGGTAGCAGAGCCGACATAGGTCAGCTTCCACTCGAGATCTACCAACATTGGTCAGTATCGGGTCTTTCGTGCGGCTCCGCGAAATCAAATTAGCTTTAATGTAACAGGCATACCTTTCTCCAACTGCTCAAGACACTCGAAAGTGATCTCCAATTCGTAGTTATCGGTGAACTTAGCGGGGTTATTGAGGATGTTCACCCCAAGAAGAGCGACCACCGACATCTTGCACGATTCTGATCAACAGGACAGGGGCGGAATATTGGCAACAAGGCGTAGAGGTAGAGGCAAATGTGATTGCAACAAAAAGTAGCCGAGCGGAGAAAACGGTGGGGTCGAGCGCATTCAGGACAGGATCTGTGGCAGGTCGGCACGTAATGTTGCGATGGGTGCAGCACCAGCGACTGTTGTCTTGGTATTGAGTAGGGATTTGTTTTGTTGCGACCAGTGTTGCGACCAGTGTCGGCCGCGAAGACGGGTCTGATGGCGGCGGTTAGGAACAGGACGCGCTTCCCTTACGCGTGCACCTACCTACGCACCCCACGACCGCGTTCAGTGGTTGCAGCTGCTGTGCAACGTGCAAAGCGGGGTACAACATGCCTATGGCCACAGCATACCTACATTACATGGCAGAAGCATACATGTAGGGTACTTACCCACTTTGCTAAAGCGATAACTGATAAGATAATGATAAGATAATGATAAGATAAAGGATAAGATCCTACCTTATCTGTAAGTAGGTACCTCGTAGATGGGTTTTACTATCCTGTTTTGTAATGGGGGTCATACCTGAGCCATGCCGCTTTAAGCCTGAGCCTAGCCTGAGTCCAGCCTAATCCCGGCACTAATTTCTTGCACAAGGATTTGCATAACTTAACAAACGGAATTGAATTGTACAATAAATGGAACGGTTCATGTTATAGTGTACAGTATGTAATCCCGTTTGAAGTCACATGATCCCCTACTTCAAGTAACCCACAGGCCAACACGCTCGGCACGTCCATCTTGTTGACGTCATCATCAACAACTGCATCCCAATCGCATCACCCTACATCACTATAACACATCACTATAACACATCACTATAACACATCTCCACCGCGCATCTTCTACTGCATCGGATCGCATTGCATCACAGCAGCACCGTTGATGCATCGCGTTCACGAGTGGCTAGAATCTCTCGCCGCCGAAGAGCCGGAGGAGGGCCGTCCAACGAAAAGACTGTGCCGTGGTCTTGATCAACCCCCAAGCCCTCCATTAACCTTAATACTAAGCGACGCATCTCGAGGACGCAAGAGGCCCTTCTCTAACCGCCCATCATTGCCTCGTCAACCTAAACGATCCAAATCTGGCAGCCCTAAGAAGACCAAGTCGAGTCTCGAAGAACTTGAGAAGCCTTTCAACCTTCGAGGCCTGCCAATACGCCCGCGAGCTATTGAAAGACTCCCCGAAGATGTGCGGTCTTTATACACACAAATCTACGACGCCAACGAAAAAGAGGGTATCTTCCCCCACGCGTTACGAGAAGAAATGACGGCACTGTATGGAGCAAAAAGCACAGCGTTTAAGAAGGAAAAAGATGACAAAATGACCAAGGCTGAGGCGGTAGAGGTATACAACACTCTTTGCAACATTATACAGCAAGCTTCAGAAGCCGTTACGTATGAACGCCACGAAAGTTCCTGGAATTCTGAAGTTCACACACCTCTGCTTGGCCTCATTTTTACTTCACGTATCTTGGGTGCAGAAAGCATTTTAGACGATGTCCCTCTGCCTCTTACGCAAGGTGTGAGCGTCCGGTACGAAATCATGACTACCGCGACTATCGCGCCCGACGCCTTGCCTTTACAATCTAGAGGTATAGACTTTCTTCCCTCATTGGATGGTACCGAGAGCAACAACCAAAGCCAAACAGACATATCTACAGTTAGCAATCGTGGCAACCATAAAAGGGTTGACTACGTCCTAGTAATGGATATTCCCAAGACGGCGAGCCTGCAAGAGATCATGTCCCACGTTGCTGATGGTGCTGACTGCTGCTGCGACGTATCCCATATTAACCAAACGTTCTATCGTCCTGTGAGGAAGAGTCTGATCGCAGTGTCCATCGAGACCAAGCCTGAGGTCCCCCAAAATGATCCCTTGTTGCAGCTTGGCATATGGACTGCGGCCTGGCATTCTCGTATGTATATACTTCGACCTTCTGCCAGTCTCAATCCGGGTGCACGACTGGTCAGCCTCCCACTAATCCAAGCGGTGGGCCATGTCTGGCGGATCTATTTCGCCTGCGACATGGGCACTCGTATCGATCTTTATGGCCCTATGACTATAGGCAGTACAGAGACCATTACGTCAATCTACGCTCTACTTTCTTCCCTCCAGAGTATCAAGGCGTGGATTGAGACCACTTTCCAAGATGCTATGAAGAAGTGGTTCGACGTCGAGCTCGACTCCCCAGTAATATTGGGAAAAGAGGGCCAATCGACAATGTCCAAGGCGTAAAGGCACGTTTATATTACCGCCATGCACACAGAAGTTTTACGATAAATCGAAATGCATTCCTACATTTGATGTAACGATTTGTTACTTCTGCTACCGTGTCATTGGGTGCCGATCCACATAGGCGCTGAAGTTGTTCCAGATATGCCGGTGCCTGCGTGGTCCTATAGCACAGTTGGCCAATAACGTATGCGAAAGAGAGATGGAAGAGGTAGAATGAAACCCCCTTGCTCGGCCGTTCCCGCCAATAACCGGAAGCTCACGATGCAGACTCCAGGCAGCGGTAGGGTGCAAGCAGGAAATACTATTTTTGTCAACTTTGGCCATAGCACCCATGTCAGCGAAAGTATGAGTGCTTGAAAATGGAATCCTGTTCCTAGAAGCTGATATGTATATATGGAAGGAAAATGACGAGTGGCCGGATCTGGCACCTTCGGTGTCATAACGATATTGGTCACGGAGCTCGAAGGTAGAAGCCACTCGCCAAGTAAAGCCCGGAGGTGTCCAGGATGGGACCGCGTTGTGATTATTATAACCAAACCCGCGAGACCTATTTCGCCTTTCACCATAGCATTGCCTCGGGTATAGAGAACTTTTTAAGCCGATAAAATAAGCGCACTAAAGCGCAAATATAAGTCTTGTTTTCTCTCCAATGACTCGGGAGACTCTTCTCAGCTATCCGCGAATGCCTGATATCATTTAAACGTAGGCATACAACGCTTGGGGACACTAATGGCGCGTAATCGTAGGGAGAATTGGTGCAAAGGCTATATATAGCTGGCGACGCATCGGTAATACTAGCTTCTATGTATGCGACTTCCCAGGAAGTCGCTCGGTTAGTCCCCGGCTGGAGGCCAGAGAGGACCTAGTGGTTAAAGTGTGAATGAAAATGCAAATAGCACGTGCAAGTGGTTAAGACTATTACTGAGTTTTGCTGATTCAGACTACAACCGGTCCGTGTTCGGTCATGCTGCTCTCTATACCTTAGCTTAGCCTTTCCAAGCTGCCATATGTTTCCTAGAGTAGAAAAGAGAGCCATACGAAGGTTGCGTACTTGGTCAAAGGGCAGTTCTGGCGGACATGAGGGAATGCGCACAATCTCTCCAGTAGAGAAGTGTATTAGACAGTTGATAGAATCCGCTGCTGCGTATGCGAGTCTACAGATAAACTAAGGGTAGCCCACCCCTGCTAACCTAAGGAGTACACTTTTTAAGTAGCAGTGTCCTACAGAGTACTTCGCCCTATGAAATGCATAAAACGTCTATAGCTAAATTAATGCATACAACTTAATTTATGCAACAGTTGAAAAAAAAAATCCAAAGTAAGTAGGTCGTGTTAAAAATGTTTTTAGAAGGGGGGGAAATAAGTATATATAATTGCGCACAGGTTAGGTACCTAGGTACTAGATCCCGCAGCGCTCGGTACGGTACCCTGTAGGTCACTGGTACTTAAAAAACGCACGGGTACCCTCAGGTAAACCGGGGTGGGCTATGACCAACTGGGGATTTGCCAAGAATCTATACAGGCATCGAGTCCCTAAACCTTAGCTTACCAGAACATAATACATTGCCTAATCTATACTAGCACTCGTCTTTGTCCACCTAAGTAAACATATCTTACTTACTACGGCTATTAGTTATTATAACCTCCCATTTCTTGTCTGTATGGATAACAATTCTTCGGACCCAAACTATCGGGTCAAAGATTCCAAAAAGCAAAACTAAACACTAGCTTTGGTCAACATCTGCCAGAAAAATAATGAAATGAACTCGGGGTGCCCGAAGCCAGTCACCGGGCTTTACATGCAAAAGTAAGATGCCTACAACATACCAGTCTTCCTCGATCACACGATTTCCAGGCATATTGCAATTATTAATCAAAGCACTCTGTTTCTGCGGTTAATAAGAACAAAAAAGCAATCATAAGCCCGAACCCTCAATGAATAAATAAAAAACAAACTCATCGCCGTACTAGTCCCAGCTGCATCGATAAATGAACTACGTACTGTTCGGAAACCCGGCACCGTACTGGTACGGAGTCTAGTCCGTACTGATCCAAGCCTGTACTAGTCCGAGGTCGTACTGGTACGGCGCCCACGGCCGTACTGGTTCGGGGATCGTACTAGTCCGTGGTTCAAACCCGTACTGGTCCGAATATCGTACCAGTCCGTAGTCCAAACTTGTACTGGTCTGGGGTCGCACCGGTACGGGGTCCCAATCCGTACTGATCCAAGCCTGTATCGGTACAGGAGACCGGTCCCCTATGGGGGTCCGCCAATGCCTTTTCGGAACGAGCCTGAGAAGCAAGGCATATTTACGTGCCTTGTGAAAGAAAGAGGGGGTACTGACACCTACGTTGTTTCGTAGGGACATGTGACTAGATGGTAGGGCTTAGCGGCCGTCGCACCATCTGCATGGAAAGAGCCTATTCCTGACTGGAAGAAGCAGTGTGATTCGATTGACCGGTCTTTACCTACTCCGTAAAGGGCAAAAAAACAACCAAAAAGGAAGAAGTGGCCAGAGCTTCTCCCCCCTCGTTGCCGGTTGGTGGACAGTGCTAGGCCTCATCAACATCTGGCGTCGACGGACCTAAGAGTAGGTCCTTTGTTCTACAGTACAATTCCGCTCAACGCCAACAATACTACTCTGGAAACCAGCAGGGTAGAAAACGCATATACCGTTAATCGTAGTATAAAGGTTAAAGTTTACAGTATAATCTATTACTAAACAAACGGCTGAAAATACCTCGATATACCTCTAGTTACGTGTTATCTTTGTACCAGAATTAACGGTTTGCCACCTAAAACCTACTCAGTCATTCTGATTCCTCACTGATCATAGGCTGAGCCGAGCCTGAGCAAAAGCGGCGAGTGCGCTAAGCCCGATTTGTTGTGTGCTACAAACTTGGTAAAACTTAGAACCAGAGGCATTCTTCCTCTAGCCTACCTAGTCTAGAATCCAATGCCCAAAGATCAGCCAGTTCGATCCATCGCATTCCCTACAATGCCCCAATACTTTGCTGTTTCAGAATAGAGACGAGAAGGAGTGGGCCCTATTGTCATTGCCATCGTCGTCAACACGAGCTTCGAGCGCTTCGGTCTGCAAAGAAGATTCCATGTCCTACTTTCCCACCAACCCCGTAACAAAGCCCGATCAAATCCCTAATTCAGGTACTTCGATAGGCATTTTAGGTGGTTTATCGGGCAGTGACAGAAATGTCAACATATGGTCCCGCGAAGGTTCGCCAAGGTACCGAGGTATTGCACTGTGGCACTGTAGATGCCTCGTCTTGGCATAAACCACCAATTATAGAACAACCAGCTGTCAGGAGTCGCCCAAGGCCATCTTCATACAATCATTCTGACTCGGAATTATCCTCGGCTATATTTGCAATACCATTGTCTCGTTTTATTCCAGCACAGGAGAAGAGGTACGTGATTACCTAACTATATAGTAGACTAATTGTTACGAGGACACTCACAGAGCGATGATCGCCGCCTAAATATAGAACGCGACTTGTAGGGTAGACGGGCTCAGGGATCACTGCCGCTAATCCTCGGTCCTGAATACTGTACTAACCTAGGTAATAACTATGGCCTTTATGATCTATCCACTACTGTAAATCAAATGCACCCCGCTAGGGATCATAAGCTCCTAACAAGAGGATTATACGCCCGTATCGCGCCTTTCATCTCTTTTCTATGCTCCTATAAGATAGCCGATGCTTACTCGGCATTTGCACCCAGATCCACGTACAACGCTTCAAGCTTACATAATGAGCTTATTTAGAAGTCGGTTTGAGCCACAAAGATCCGTATCGATTTATTAAATCATTAGCTCCCACGGGACCGCTTCATCCTTGCTAAAATAACAATTTCATTCCCACCTCCCTACAGAGTACTCCATCCCGTCATGACAGACAGTTGAAAACTGCACACCTTTCATGGAAATGTACTACCTAGTCTACTATCGCACCTCAACGGATGGAATGGCGAGCGTGAGAGCTTTCTCATGTTCACACAGCCGCAATTGCTGAATATCATGTATTGCTTAGAGGGCAGCGGTGCGGTGGCCAACCTCGAACTTTCAGGAATAAGCTGAGAGAACATCCAACATCAAACCAAATTGTCATTGGCGAGTAGATAATAGGGAACCTTTACAGGGGAACCAGCCCCTGCGGCACATTGCGAGAATGCGATCACTACCTCAGCGCCCTCCGACCAATCAATGCTCTTCCCACTTTGTATTTCCCGAAGGTTGGTAGCTCGTCTATCAGGAACATCCCGTCACCAATTGAGCAGGGGGCTTCCATATCCGGGGTGGACCTACTAGGTATCTAGGCACACTAGTACAGTACATATCTACATACTTATACTGATACAGACTAGACACTTGTGAACCCTTCGGGTCGGCAACGCCGCCAACGCCCCAACCGCCAGCAATCAAGTAAGCTCAGACTCATCATCATAGACGACATAGTAGCAAAGACACCAATAGTACTCTTCACGAAAACTATCTTAAAACGCATGTTTGGTCGGTCAAGAAGACAGACCGAAGGTCCCGCGTCGTCAGGAATAAGCACTCGTACTAGTATATACGGTGCGCTGCACGATTATGTGCATCTGTCATGCAGTAGGCATGTTGCAAAGTCTAGATGCGAAGGAACAGATGTCCCCCGTTCATTATCACTAGCTGGAAGCGTACTCCGGTTCGTACTGATTTCTGCCCGACACCATGTGAAACTTGCATATGATAAGTAGCTTTCATGCATAGAAAAAAAATGCATTGCGCCAATGGGCTTTGATGGTACCCGTAGAATATTGATATCCACTCACATAGTTAGATAGAGATGTAGGTGGCGGCGGGCCGCTCGGTTAGCATATTCATGATATATTCAGTCGTGCATATATCTCATCTTACGCTAAGTACTGGGCTGGACATTTAGCTCCCGAAGTCCTATCCCCCCTCTCTGCTTGGAAAAACTGATGAATCTTCTGCAGCTCGATTCTCACATGGGGTTTCGATCAATAGCTAATGGCAGACACATATCTTGTGTCGAGGGTAGTCAGCCAGCCTCAGATCGTGAAGACTTTCACACGTGGGTTTGATGCAACTCCCGGCAATAGTGCCGCCATACGACAGACAACTTTACGAAAGTCGTTGAACAACACTACTCAGCGGGAGCCCTAGAAGCACCCGCCACAACTCTGCATTAGAATCCTGGGCGGACCTGGCAAGATAGATATGATAATCTACTCCGGGAAACGAGACATTAGGCAACACAACTGCGAGAGCGGCCGCACTGGCTCAACAACCCCAACACGTTCTGGATTCACACGCGGCTCTTACCCGGAATCTGGTTCACACAAGAAATGTTACTCTGCAATGGTACGTAACAGCTGCAAGTAGGTACTATGTACTGTAGGCTTTGATACGAGCGATATCTTGGCAAAACACACAAACCTGACAGATAAAAAGAGCAACCGACACATGTTGGCGCTAATAGGACTCGAACCTATCCTCTATTATCTGTCCGCTTAACGGCGACCACGGCTCTAACCTAGGTGGCGAGCCAGCTACGGAATTGCGAGAAGCTCCCATTAGCTTTGCTACTACCTCGAGACCAAATACAGTACTTCACCTATCTCCTCAAATTAATTTTTTGTTCGTCATTATATCCGCTCGGTTACCCCTCAGGGTGTGTGTGTGCAAGGGTACGTAAGTATGGTATTCGAGGCCAACGCAGAATAATCCCGAGAGGGCGGAGAACCCCCGCAATTGGATTCCCGAGTTCTGTCCCGAGCTTTGGTCGTTCAATGGTGGTGCCCTGATTCTTGGCACGCTAAAAAATTGGCCGCCGGGTTAAAGGTACTTACACCAAAACCCCAGTGCAAAAGCCAGCTCCAGACTCGAGCGTTACCTTGTCCGAGCCCTTGTCTAAAGCGCCGACAAAGCCTTGTAGGCCCATAATAGGTGCATAGCCAGGAACCTCTTGTGGTGGGGGGTACCACTGCAGCTTATCGCTGCAAGGTCCCGGCCGAATGGCGGCAGGCATTACGGCAACTTGAGCTCCTGAGGTACTTAGTAGCAGTACTGTAAATATCTGCGAGCTGACATGCAAGGACCAGGTGTCTTTGAGGCGAGGCAGGGTCCATGTAGTATACCTACCTACTGTAGTGTAAATACCGTTGCAACACAGCCAAAGCTGGGACACCAGCGAGAGCCGGTCGCTTGATGCTTACCTAACTCCATACAGTAGGCTTACAGTCATCGACAAACTCCCTTAATAAAGCAACTCATGATACAGTTGGATCAGTTGAGAGTCAACAGTTTAACTGCCTGGGTTCATTTTAATAACTTGCTTCATCACACTACTGTACTACCATAGCAGATATATTTTTGGACGATTCGGCTACGCTCCATCTAGCCCACTCCATATACAGTACCTAAGTGTTTCCGGCAAGCTGATATCCGTAGAGATTGTACCTGTCACGGAGCCTATCGCTCATTGGACAGATCTACGCGGGCCCTCATCGTGCCTCACTTAGCGCGAGCTTATTCCAGCTGGATGCGGCACAGCAAAGCTACCTACACTAAAAGTTGTTCTAATTGTACAAATTTGTAATCCACTAAGCTTCGTGGAGCAGTGATTGACCGCCCTTTTTGTGCCTTAGAAGCCGTCAAGTACCACTATGTGGCCAGAGCGCCCGAGTGAAGTGGGTGAGATACGCGCTCACACGCGTCGGAAGGATTATACGGGAGGTCCACACAGACTTCTTTACTAAGTAGATATCGATCTCTTGACAATGGATAAGGCTTCGCCCATAAGGCTGCTGCTGGGAGTACCTACCTATGCTAGTTAGTACCCGCACATTGAGGCAGCGTACACCCTCTCAATTAGCTTTAGCATGGCCCGGTCCACGGGTTACCGTGGCGAGTGAAATGAGGAAAGACTCTGGACACCTGCTAAGGATTATACGGAGTACTCTGTTCAAGGCGGCTCACGGGAATTTCAAATCCTACCATGTACTCCAGTCATTCACATTGCATCACGTATAATGGAACATGAAGCTTCCAAATGTATTGTATCGGCCAGATACACATGCGGCTTGGCATCATTATGTGGGAGTAAGAATAGCCATGCAATAAGAAAGCTTAGACAATGTAAGCCTCTGTGGAAGAGCGACAGACGTGAGTAAAACGAGTATATTATGACCTACGATCCGCAACCTCTCTCTGTCTTGGTGATTCGCAGGTTCTACCATCCATTAGTAGCTTCAGACGTACTTCTATGATCATTGCACCTACGAACATTTCTGGCTACACCGACAAAGTATACTAGATACGATGATCAAGTCAATCCTCGCAAGCTTCTTGCTTGCAACGTCTGCGGTTAAAGCCTCTCCTGCCCTCACAGAACGCAGTCTCGAAGCTACTACCAACAATGACCCCTTCACCGTTCCGAATCTCGACCGCAACCCTCGGGCCAGAGCAGCCGCGATAGAAGTGAAGCAAAAAGGCTGGCAATACTCCAACTATCCTATGGGTGTTGCCTATTACCCCACAGGGACGCTTGCCAATAAGACAATAGCTAAGGACCAGGAATCATGGCTGCCCCCTATCCTAGAAATACAAGGACACATCGATGAAGAGGGACCAAAAGCTCTCGCGAATATCAATGCGGTAAGTGCTTACCTTATATGGTAACGTTTTTGATTTGCAAGACTAAACTTCTTTACAGAAAGGCGGCCTTAAGAAGCTGGAAGACTATGCCAATCTCTATGATGGGCAATGGCAGAACGCCTTCCCGGGCGGTCCGTTCCCAGGAATGCTGACGAACTTTACCGATGACCGACTGTTCTCCATGATGAGGTTGTCTGCCAGCCCCTACAGACTAAAGCGAGTAAAGCCCAGCGATAGCCTGCTGTTCCCTGTCGATAACGCCGCCGCGATCACTGGCCTTTCCCTTCAACAACTGAAGGCACAAGGCCGCCTGTTCCTCGAGGACTTCAGCGAGATGAAGGAGCTCGACCCAACGGATAAGTTTGGTGCTGGATGCCAGGGTTATTTTTACATCCACCCCAAATCTGGCGACTTCCTTCCTCTTGCTATTCGACCTCTAGTAAAGGGCAGAGAGGATTCAGCCTTGGTCTACACACCCAAGGACCAGCCGACCGACTGGATGCTTGCCAAGTTGATCATGAACCAGAACGATGGCTGGCATGCTACTTGGGCACATATAACACAGTCTCATTCGGCTGCGGAGGCCCCTTACCTAGCTGCAATTCGGACTTTGAGCGACAACCATCCCGTTATGGTCATCATTAACCGAAGTACGCTCCATTCCTATGAAACTACTGCTACACTTGCCTGGCACTTGGCTAACGTTTCCGTCAAACAGTTGAGAAAACTCCCTGGAACATCCGACCTCTTCTGCAAGCTGGTGTGGAATCTGGAGCCGGTCCCGACGCCGGTCCCCAATACTACGCCTGGACCAGTATCTCAGGTCGCACTTGGGCTAACCAGGTCTACTCCTCTGGCGAGACGGCTAACTTCCAGAGCAACTACTACCGCACATTCTTAGAGAACCAAGGTCTCATCAACAGCCCCTACGGCCCCGCTCTGAAGTCCTTCCCCTTCTACGAGGATGCCTCCGTCGTCACCGAGGCCATCCGGGACTTCATGACTACCTTCGTCAACTCTTATTACCCTAACGACCGAGCTGTAGCTCAGGATTCCGAACTACAGGCTTGGCGACGCGAGACCGACACCGCCAAGGTATACGACTTCCCTAAGAGCATTGCTACTAAGAAGACGCTCATCGACATCCTCACGCACCAGACCTACCTCGGTGCCGTTGTCCACGGCGTCATGAGCACGAATGGCGCCATCGGCGACACGACGTCGCTCCCCTTCGCCCCCGCCGGTTTCCGACAGCCGATCCCTACCAAGAAGGGCGTCAAGGACATCATGTCTTTCATGCCTACGGCCGAGGGCGCCGTCTGGCAAGTCTCGACCTACGCCGCCGCGAACCGCGCCGCCTGGAGGGACACCAACGAGACCATCTCGTACATGTTCGCCGACGAGTCCATGCTGAGCAAGATGAACCCCAGCGTCCGCTCGGCCGCGGGCAAGTTCCAGGACTCCATGAACGCCTTCAGCACGGAGGTCCGTGCCCGCACCTTCGACAAGGACGGTCTTAACCGGGGCATGCCGTTCCTGTGGAACGTTCTTGACCCCAACTGGGCTCCTTACTGGAGTGTGGTTTAAGGATGTACATTATGAGTATTTCGTCTGTTTAGCGAATAATACGGATGGCTTTCTTAGGTTTTAGACTCGGATTGCATAGAACTACATAGAATGGATACAATGCGTTAATGAATTCCCATTTTTATTCATGCCTTGGACTCGTACTGCGTTTTGAAGCACAACGAAATATTGTAGGCGTATAGGTGCACATATACAGTCATATTACGTGCAAGATCCAATACGTGTGTTGCCTCTTTAGCTAGAGTGGCCACACACAGTAATATTGCCTATAATACCCCCTTTTGGCCTCCTTGCATCGCCTCGAATATCCTCTAATACTACCTATTTCATATACCTAACTGAATTGCGCAAGGCTCGAGTCATGGTCATGTGGAATTGGCTTGCTATCGGCCAATCATAAGAAAAAACCGAAGTGATTTGGTCGAAGGTCGAACATCTTGAGTGTTCTGACATATGCTAAGAGTTCTCAAGGCCTATCGCCTCACTGAAGATTCTGGGAGCACCTGGTATGTTTCATCCACATGCTTTAGTTAACACAGTTTTTCCTCTTTAAATCTCGCTGTAACAACATAAATTACGAGTAAGGAGCAAAATGGAGTAGTCCCATGGAAATCGTATATATTATATCTTTTCTTGATTCTATGATATATGTTGAAAGATATAAACGCTTAGCATCGAGAATTAAGGGAATAGCCTGTTACAGCGTCTTAAGGCATTGTGATAAATAGAACCATATGAGACCTTCGGCTCTCCTTCGGTCTCCCGATCTCCTATAGCCTCCTGAGACAGATATACGAAAGTGAGGCTATTCGGGCATATAAACCGTAGTCTAGATCTCCCAGCTATGTCAAAAAGGGGGTTAAAATCTTCAAGCCCCCCCTGATCCCATAGATGATTAATTACTAGCAATATAAAGATTCTTCCAAGCCTTTAATCACAAGCCTTTACTACAGCCATGTTTAATAGCAGGGTGCTAATAATCTAGCGGATTTAATATCTCTGTTAAAATGCTTTGTCTAGGGAGACAGATATTCGCACAGTATAAGAGGGTTTGGCACTTATATGAAGAAATGTGGCGTTAGGAGAACTTCTTATTGACGATTAAAACATAAGGCTAGGAACCTGCTCCAGTGAATAGCGATTTTCATTGTAGGAGCGGCCGATTTATGTAAAACTTCCACAAAGGTGTAGAGAATTGAAGCCATTATATATATTTTCCGCCAGTTCGATGATGTCAGTCCGTATTTGGCTTTAAAAGGGTAGATAATTTTTGCTCCGTTGGTGATGTGAAGAAGGCCGTAGTACGTTTTGGGGACCGTGACGATTTCTTATACACCGTCTAAAGTATTAGTATGCCATGACTGGCGAACGCTAAGTGGGAAAACAATGAATTCTAAGTAAATGGCTGGTTCCTGATAATAGTATGTTATGTCCCGTCTTTGTTTTAAAGGGGCCTTGTCACGAGACATGATATGAAATGGCAAAGTGCGAATTTTGTTCGCTGTCTACTACGCCTATAGAGCTTCTAGTAGGGAATATTGACAAATTATTCACTTTTCTCTAGACGGAAAGATTGGTGAGGAAAAGTAGGTATTTACGTAACCCCAAAGTCTGGTGGTATCCGTGCTAGGTATCCACGGGCGACACATCTCTATGTGTGTTGTACGCCGCTGACAGTACCTAGGTACTTAGGTACAGTACGCTGCACGCGGACGGAAGCTATTGTGGGGAGGCCGCGGCGTGATAAGCTGATAGGCCGCTAGCCCTGGGGCCGCGCTAAGCTCCTTCTGTGTTAGCGCCCATCCTAGCCCTTGATTCTCCGGCCCAAGTCACCTCGACTTGGCGAAAGCAGCCTTGACTTTTCCTTGTCGATGATTCTTTGCGAAATCGCGAACCTTTGCCTCGACTTCTCCAAACACGATCTACCTACACGAGTTGTTAGGGCTGCGGGCGATGGAATAGCTGTGGCCAGTTTTTCTCATTAGTCTATTCACAATTAGAGTCATGAACAGGGATCAACATTTCGGGCTACCTGTGATCGAGCTTCCCCAGCTTCAGAGCTGCTTGTGATTCTTGAGCCACCCGGTCTCATTTTATCGCGCGACTTGCGTTTCAATCCTCGCGCCATCCTCCCTCCTCAGATCCCTAGCACTGACAGTCTCATCGTCATCCTAACCCAGCTCCTCATTGTATTGTGCGCGACGACTCTAACAATCGTCGACTTCCTCTGACGATCGCAGATCCATCCCACAACTACCGAATCATTCCAACTAGTCACAATTCACGCACCGCCTCATTTCTGGTCACTAGCAAACTGCTTTGCGGGCCGCGACAATGGCTTCCGACGGATCGGACAACGCCGATGGCCAACTAAGCGGCAATGCTTCGTGGGCCGACAATGGATGGGCTGGTCAGATCGAGACCAATGGATCAAGCACGGAATTCGGCGATCAAGAAGAGCACTATTCCGCCGCCCAGACCGGCCCGACCTCCGACAGCTCTGAAGACGCCGCCGAAAATGACGAAGACTCTGCCGAGTACGACCCCGAGTCTGTCGAGATCACATCAACTGCCTACAATCCCGAATCTGTCATCATAACATCCGCACTCCCAGCTGTCGAAGAACGCAGCGCTTCCACGGCCTCGTCTCGTCCAGCAAAGAAACCCAAGACTGCCGGAGGATTCATGGTGGGATCATCCGATGACGAGGACGATGCCCCTACCCCTCCTTCCAACCATCCCAAGCATACTCCCACTAGCGTACAGCCTAGCACCTATACCCGTTCTCCATTACAGCAGACTACTCCTGCGCAAGAGCCTACGACTCTACACCCTGGTCAGGCCAGTAACGGAACCGTCTCTGGAACAGACCATCCTGCAGTTGGTGGTACTAACACGAAGTCGAGACTCCCAACTGACGTGGTGGGTATGCTTGAAGATCGCATTAAAGAAGACCCAAAAGGTGACGTTGAAGCCTGGTTTGCGCTCATCGATGAACAAAAACGTCGACACAAGATCGAGGATACCAGAAGCACATATGAGCGCTTTCTCGAGGTCTTTCCACAGGCCGTAAGAAATACGATCGTCCCTATCCTGAATATGGCAACGCTAACTGCTTCTAGGCTGAGGTTTGGGTCGCATATTTGGAAATGGAGCTGAGCCTAGATAACTTTCCCCAGGCGGAGGGTATCTTCGGCCGCACGCTTTTCGCCGTGCCTCATGTGCAGCTTTGGACAGCTTACTTGAACTACGTCCGCCGAAGAAATGATCTCAACGACCCCTCTGGTCAAGCTCGCCAAACGGTTAGCCAAGCTTATGACTTTGTGCTCAACAACATTGGCCAGGATAGAGATGCGGGAACGATATGGCAGGATTATATCTCGTTTATCAAGAGTGGCCCTGGTCAGCTAGGTGGCACAAGCTGGCAAGATCAGCAAAAGATGGATCTCCTCCGCAAGGCGTATCAGCGTGCTATTTGCATTCCCACGGCCAATCTGAATATCTTTTGGAAAGAGTATGATCAGTTTGAATTGGGCTTGAACAAGATGACTGTCAGTGCACAACGACGCCACTAACTGGCATCACGTTACTAACGTTTCATAGGGTCGGAAATACCTCCAGGAGCGCTCCCCTGCGTACATGACGGCTCGTAGTGCCAACACAGCCTTAGAGAATATCACGCGCGGCCTTAAAAGAACAACCCTCCCCCGTTTGCCGCCCGTCCCTGGCTTTGAAGGCGATCAAGAATTTCTTGAGCAGGTTAGGCTTTGGAAGACCTGGGTTGCCTGGGAGAAAGATGACCCGCTTGTCCTTAAATCCGAAGATCTAGCCTCCTACCAACAACGAATTTTACACGTCTACAAGCACGCCCTCATGGCCTTGCGGTTTTGGCCTGAGATGTGGGTTGATGCAGCAGAATGGTGCTTCGAGAATGGCATTAAGGATGGAAAGGACACTGGGCTTTCATTCCTGGTTGACGGCGTTGCTGCAAATCCTGAAAGCGCTCTTCTAGCGCTCAAGCATGCTGACCACATCGAGCTAACTCAACGTGCCGGTGAAGACGAAACGGCCAAGGCTATTTTAGCACAGGCTGTGAGGGCCCCATACGACAAAGTCCTTGATACATTGTACGAAATGATCAAGAAATTAAAAGAGAAAGAGTCCTCAGCAATAGCAAAGATCAAGGAGGACACGACAACGGAGCTAGCCGGTACTGGTGGGGATGAGGACGACGATGAAGGAGAAATCAAGGAAAACTCTGCCTCCACTATACCCAAACAAGACAGAATCAAGGCAGTGCAAGATGGGTTCGCGGTCCAAATCCAAATGCTATCACAACAAATATCATATCTTTGGATTGCTCTTGCTCGAGCGTTCAGACGATTTCAAGGCCAGGGCAAAAGCTCACCACCTACCGGTCTGCGGGGAATCTTCACAGAGGCACGCGGAAAGGGTCGCCTCACTAGTGAAGTCTACATCGCGATAGCACACATTGAGTGGGATGTTTACCAAGATCCAGTCGCGACTAAAATCTTTGAACGCGGATCAAGACTATTCCCGGAATCTGAGCATTTCTTCGTGGAGTACCTCAAGCACCTGCACGCGAGACGGGACTTTACAAGTAGGTTTCATTTCTCCCCAGAGGTACCCGTCTATTGTTGCTAACTTCCTCATCAGATGCCCGTGTTGTTTTCTCTCAAACAGGCAAACGATTCAAAGAAAAGTCTGAATTGGTTCCTAAACTTAAGCCACTCTACGCGTATTTCCACGCTTACGAAGCCCGGTATGGGGAATTAGCTCAAGTCCAAGAGCTTGAGAAACAAATGGCCGAGCTATTCCCGGATGACTCCAATGTATCGCCTTTCGCCGCCAGATTTGCTACAGATAGATTCAACCCTATTACTGCCCGAGTCATTGTCTCTCCTGCCCAACAAATGCGCCCGAAAACGGCCATATTCCAATCTGTCGAAGATGTTCCACCCTCTATCCGTGGTACTCCGCAGCCTATAGCGCAAGCGGAACGGAGCCCACGACCGCAGTTTCTGCCAGTCAACACGGGTCACTTGAACTCACCGAAGCGGCCGTTCCAACTTGACGAGGCGGATGATTACAACCCGCCTCGGAAGATCGCTCGGGGAGTCTCACCGCTGAAGGGTGCTGCAGGTCGTCGACTTGACCAGCAACGCCGACAAGGTGGAACGACAGCCGCAGGTGCAACAATTCCGATTCCTCGAGACATCACGTTCCTTCTAGGACTTATCCCTCCGGCTGATACTTTCCACGCGCATCGGTTCAGGCCTGAACGCATGGTACAGCTCATTCGAGAAACTGATATTCCAAATTTTTCAGAATGGAGATCACAAAACGACCAACAATCATCTCGTCCACATACGCGCCTAGCATCATCGGACTACGCGCCCTACCAATATTCGGGAAGAGACTCACCTGGTATTACTGGTCGACCTGCTAGTCCATATGCGGGTGCTGCTCGTGCGGCTGTTCAGGCTTCCACCACATACCGAAACTCGCCTCTCCGTCCGGGCTCTAGTGGATCGTACGAGCCTCCTCCAGCCACATATCAAGCGCCTGGTCCAAGCCCTTTTAACCCTATCACACAACATCTTCAAGGAGCACCTGGCAATCCGTACACAGGCTGGCCAAACAACTACGCTGATATGACAGCTCAATATTCTGCTTCTCATCCTGCTCCACCCCAGCCGTACCCTGGGTCTTACTATCAATAGTAATGCCGGTTGGGACTACTATAACGGATTATCGTATAGCCGCCAGCTTCGAAAATGGTTAAGAGCACACCGCGATGGAGCGACTAAACGACACGAAAACAGTATTTTCAATCTAAGTCTAGGTCAATCAGTAGGGCGCACACGTAATTTGAATGATACCGGGTTCCAGATGCTTGCAGGAGTGTCTAAGATTTTTAAGGGTTGGAAGATGGATAACATACGACAAAATCGGACGACAGTTATTTTCGGAAGTATAACAGCATATAGGAGACGGCGGTCTCTGCATGGTTCGGCGTTGTGGAAGTAGTCGACGTTAGTCGTATTGTCTTCGTGTATCAACCTTTTGTAGTACTAGGATCTCGGAAACTTCTGCCACATTATCCCGACAGCCCGCCCAAAGAGCGCGTAATGGAGAAGGGAATCTTCAGAGGGAAAAAAATCAAAGCCGTTTTAATAATGCACTGCGATACCCATACCCGAGTTTGTCTGTTCAGGGTGATTTATGTGTGATGTGTGATGTGTCAGGAATTGGACTTCAAATACCTTTTATCTTGTATTGGTATACGGAGGAAATGAATCGGAGCTCGGGAAAAACTAGGTACCTATAGTATAGTGCTCGTGTTACTTCGTACGGCTGAGTTCTCTGCCTTCACCGCTCTGGTCGCGAGATGTTTGGGTGATAGCTATCTTGAACATTCATCATTGTTCGTAGGTCTTGTGCACCATGGGTGCTTCAGATTAGAAATCTACTATACAACTAAAGACATGTTGTGGCCTAGCTGCTTCTCACTTCAACGCCTCGAGGTTACGCTTAGTTGGCGTCTCTGGTACCTAGATTATATTCTCCTACTTCTTCCGCTCGTAGATGGCGTTTCATGTATATTGAATATGGGCGAGATTCTTGGCTTGGACCTGGTCTAGGAGAATGGTTTGTGCTCGGTCGGCTCGGGCGGCACGCTATGTCAGCTGCTCAACTTCGAGGTGAACAATGTCGCTCAGGGGATACAGCTATCTATACGTTACAGCACTTGTTGTCTGCAGGACTGCCCACTCCCCGCTCCGTCTCTCCGTCTCTCCGTCGCTCTGATACTAGGTCCTACCCCTACTCCTGCCGGGGGCGGAAAAGAATGTCCTAAGTTAGTTATTCAGGGCACAAAGCAGGATCAATTAATATGCCCGTCTTCCTCGCTATGTAGTGCTTTGACGGGTAGACTACGAGCAAGGAGCGGTGGTTTGGCGGAATGTGCCAAGACTACAAGAATGATCATCAGTCTTCTGTTTCGGTATCCTACTCTCTTCGCACTTTCTTGCATCTTTTCTTACATCTGTATCAATCGCCACTCGATTGTTCATTTTCTGTCACCCGACCCTTCAGAAATAGCTGAAGCTACGTGAGCGCGATTCGTCAGCGTATTGCACGAAGCGGGTTGTGATGCGGGTTGTGATACCGACGACATCCGAGAGAAGCATGTCTGTGCGACTTTGTCTTTACGGAGCCGCATGACAGAGCCAAGAGCTTGCTATTAGCACCCAATGCTGAGATGAAAAGATCGAAAGACCGACTGTCTTGTCTCGAGTATGAGCTTCGCAATAACCTCAGCAAAAACATTCGGTTTGGACTCGCCGGTCTACACTTGTATATAACCCCAACGATCGCACTAACGCTTGGATTCATAGTAGGACTGGGTATTATATATACTTTCCACGCATCGAACAATGTTTCTATGGTTATTTAGAGCAACTATGGATCATGATGAAATCCATGTTCAACCATACGTGTCCTCAAGAAGAATATCCCCTTTTTAGAGTGACGCCCATGATAGGAGCCTAAGCTGCGCTACCCGAAAGGGAAAAAAAACAGACAACATAAAGCCGCCACTGTGCCCGACATACAATGGTTCTATTTCGCATATAGCTCACATTCTATTCTGCTCTACGCTCTTACTACTACTCGTCGTCAAGCTGCCAGCCCAGCAACTGCTGCTTCTTATCTTGAAAACGTATGAGAGTTCGGGCGAACTGGGTCCCTTACTTGATCTTCGATATTTATCAGCACAGGCTGAAGATCCGGCAGGGTAGTCATAGATATTGCAGTCACTGAAACAGTCGGCCCGCTGCAGCGTTTATAATGCAAAGGGGCAGCTCAAGGTCCTCGTTGACTCTATTTATGGAGTGCACTAACTCTTGATCAAGCGTCCGGGGGGGGGGGGGCCGCGGGGGGGGGGGGGGGGGGGGGGGGGGGGGGGGGGGGGGGGGGGGGGTGTGGGGGGGGTGGGGGTGGT
>MU383241.1:0-12962 GCA_022495125.1 Xylaria acuta | reverse complement strand
CGGCCCCGTTTATACTCGACAGGGGCAGCCCCCGGCCCGCGTTGCATCTATTTTTGGCTTTCCACCCCTCGTCATCATTGCTCCCCCCCCCCCCCCCCCCTTTTTTTTTTTTTTTTTTCGAAAACGAGAAAATCGGTCATCTGCGGAAAATCCATGGAGCCCTTCTTGGACCAAGACGCAGATATTGCTGCACTATCCTCAAATGCCGATTTTCCCAAGCAACTCATCCCTAGTATGGGAGCATCTCCCACCTTTCGTCCCCTTGGTATGATTTTTTAATACAGAAGTACTCCATGACAGCATCCAGGGCATTGGTCTTGCCCAATTCTTCCACCCTTCGCAATAGCCGACCGAAAGGCCTCTGTTTGGAAGCAACCCAGGCAAGCTCACTGACCCCTTTTTCTTTGTTGGTCTCGTATTGCTCGCCACGTGTTCTATTAAGTATTTGACTAAATAGCCTGTCAGCACACACTATGAAGGACTTTTCTAGTTGGCTTTAAATATAACAGTCTCAATTCTTCCTTTGTATATCTCCTTTCCCTTTGCTAGCACCTCAGGGGACATTAAGACACACAACCTTGGGCCGCACTATTACGTGTTGTGCCTACCTAAATAGCACGGATGTCTCCGCTTTTGTGTGCTACCAATGCTGCAGCTCAGAGACATCCATGCCGAGGATCTGTCCTATACGGGAGGTGAAGCAGCAAGTGCCACCACCCGATGTATTTTCACATATATCGAACTATTAGCTAGTAGATGTGCAGACCCAGTTGCTTGTGAGCACGATTGGTACATCAGCAGTGCTGAGGGCGTGGTATGAGGCACTCGCCCATCCGAAGCCCAATGAAATCACTTTCATTCATTGTATTGATTTCAGACATATCAGTTAGGTCGTCACTCTACTCGGCACATCACATGTCTGTACCTCGAACGCACATGTGGACCAGGGCTGTAGTAGATACAGTACTGGACAACTGCAGGTCATCTGTGCAAACGAATACTCGGACTGCTCTTGCCTGCACGAGCCGAGGCCATTTGAAGTTCTCTTATCCATCAAGTATCTCTGCCAAGCTATCCACATATGAAGGTAGGTACCTACTTCTAGGCATCACTCGGTCCTGTTTCAACTTGATGCACTTCCTTTCTCTTGATGACATCTGAACACCCACCTGAGGTAAAGTAGTACCTACGAGTAGGTAGCTTAAGATAAGCAGACCGAATTGAGAGAGAGAGAGAGCCCAAGACTTTTGTTCAGTTGGGGTGACCCATGTATCTGAATCATATATTTACCTACCGTCATTCCATAAGATATGCGAATCCGCTTTTTCGGTTGTGACATATGAACTCAGAGACTTCCAAACAAACGCAAGCTTAGGAAGTTCGTAGTGCTGCTGGCTGTTGCTGCTTCGAATGTCTATCTCTCCCACCTGCAGTCTGCTAAATTATAAATTCATACCATCCTTCCCCGTCTCCATCTACATTCCTAATACCTCCTTCCCTTCTCTCTTTCCACGAATACACGCACACTCAACTACCAACGCCTGTACTCGCCAGAACACAACAAACCAAGACCACATCACGTCTGCCATAAAGGTGCCAGGTAGGTTCATGTTCCTTTGTCCAGCAGAACTGCTTTGCCCCATCCACTCTCCAGTACTATCACATCACTGCGATCAAGCCCTTGATGGTGTCTTCCGCCTCCGTGGTATGCATCAGCAAAAATCATTGCCACTTCTTGCCCATCCCACCTATACCTCCCGCTTCTTAGCCATCCTATATGACTGTTGCGCACTACCAGGTACTATACCAGCAGTTGATGGGCAGGTATGTCCGTGGTTCCAAAGCCGTCATTTTGTAGTCTTCCTGCCTCATCTGCCTCTTCCTTTTGTTCCAAGTTGCCGTCAGAGGTACATATGTATTGAATGCATCCCGTGTAACGGCTGCCTCCCCCGCCTCCTCCTTCCGTGGGATCCCCATCTCTACCTACACAAAGATATCCTATTGACCCCGAACCCCACCGCTCTATGACTCTCCACACTAACTTGTATTCCTCTCGATTCCTACAGTAGTCACAGCTGAGGTGTGCGAGGTAAACTAACGGCATAAATAGGTTGGTGTCTTCATCTCAGTGCCCTTCTATCCTAGGTATCTACCCCCCTCTCTGCCTGACCCAGACATAACACCCGTGACATCAATAATTCTCGCGCCTACGCCATATTTCTTGCCCATTCTTCCACAAACGCTCATTGTCGCAAATTCATCCTTTTCACAACAACATTGAAGCTGGAGTAAAAAACAAGGTACGTATTTCCCCCCAGGTAGAAAGTACCTTCCTTACGCAACTTCTTCAGCACCCATGCATATGCGGCGCTTTCCGGTTCTTGTACCACTCTGTCCTACCTACCTAACACCTGCCTCCTCTGCACACCAACTTTCGTCACCACCCTTCTTCCTTGACCCATTCACGCATTCACACATACCCATACTCTTCCCCTCCCTTCGGTCATCCATCTCTTGAAAACCTTTCAGCCAGCTACGGGCCCAAAGGTAAGCTCCTTCCCCCCCTACATCAGATGTGGTGGAACTAGGTGATCCCAAAGAGGGAGGATTGTCACCTACACCAACGTCACCGTGCCTTTCCTTTCGACATACCTGCCTTTGCACCTGATTGCGAGCTTGTTTCCTACACAAACCACCTTCCGTAGGCTCGCAATCACAACAACATACCAAAAACCGCGTCAAACTCGTCTAGTGCTTGGCTCGCGTTGGCTCGCATATAAATCCACCGCCATCCCTTTTTCTACTGCCTTATCATTCCCAGCCTACTAAGCTACGTCGATATCGCCCCCTCGCCTGTGTACCCGAGCCATTGTGTCATTTATTCCTCACTCTTGCCATTCCGTATCTCCTCTTTTCGAGAAAAAAAAAACACTGACACGGTCTGTCTGCAGCAGGTAACCTTGTTCTTTCTACCTTTGAATTATCTCGCTGACTCTCTAGGAATCTGCTCCTCTTGTCAGCTCCGATATTCTATCCTTCCCTGCATCACTCTCACCATTTCATCCTGCCATCAATTGACTCGTCATAGCAATTGGCAATAACTGACATCTACGTCATTCACAGCTAGTAAGTGCTCTATGTCCCTCCTAGCCACAGTTGAACATACTCTGGTTCGCTTTGCCTTTTCTTTACCTTTTTCATCAAAGCCTTTAACATCCTCCACCCAAACCACATTTCAACAATACCCATTCCCGCTACAAGCGTTTTCATACCATATCCCCTTCTCGTCTCCAGGCTTTGTTTGCTCTTATTACAGCAATAGCTGCAGTGTCAATGTCCATATCACTTGCCGCGATTCAGCAACGCATTTACCGTTAGATGCAAAAGTTTTACCACTCCTGCATATACAACAGAAACTCTGCAAATACTTCTTTCCGAATCACCGATCGGCTACCTTGATAAGCTACAATATTTGTCGCATCAGCTATCGGTCCATCATTGATCATCCATACCCTCATCTTCCCAACACCACACACACTAACACTTTACAGCATCAGCGGACACGAACCTGAGACACTTCCTGACATTTCACCCTGTGAGTATGTTCTTGCAAACGCACGTTTCTTTCCCACTTTAGGAAGCTACCCTTTCTTGTGTAAACCGGCTACCTCCCTAATCTCTTCGCGACTTTGCCCTCCATCAAACCTCCGCTTCTATACCCGTGGTCAACACGTGTCCTCAGTTAACCCAGTTGACTGTTCACGAACACCTGATACCACCAGTACTTTAATCACGGCCTGTTTGTTACAACGCCGGAGCCTAGCTTCACCAGTATCACACCTTCCAACCCAAACTCAAATGATCAATCACCCTTACAATCAACCAACAACCTTCTGTCTCATATCCTTGTTTATTACGGAGTTTGATACACCGGAAATCTCAGATTTCGTAAAATATACTAACACGGAAATCATAGCTCAAGTTATTGGATCCGAGTCTAGAAAAACTCCAGCAAACCAATATTGACAATCAGGTAAGCATACATCCCGAGCAAAAACCACACCAATTTCCAGACTCTCGATCACTCGTTACTATCACCTCGGAATTGGAATCTCTGAATTTAATCACCTCCACCTCTTCATTCGTCAGTGTGCCAGTGCTTCTGGCTCCCAGATTGCCACTCTCGAGGTTTCTGGATCGGCCGTGATTTCTAGAACCACCCCTCCCTATCTCCTTGAACAGCAACCATGAACGGCCATTTCGTCTTGTCAATCCTAGCACCTTAACAACTTTCACTCTTGTGCTGGTTTTCTAATCCTCTTCGTCTTACTCATATCACTAATTGTTTTATACTTCATATACTTTAATTCGCGTTCTGCCTTCATTTTCATACAATCTCTCCGTCCGCGAGCACTGACACTTCACTGCAGTTCGTTCTCAAAATGTCTGGTTCTCAGTCCAATCAGTTGGGTGCTCCACGCAACCCCAATCTCGACCGAGTCGCCGGCATGAATCTCGATGGAGCTTCGGACCGTCCCCGTGGATCCGCTGCTGGATCTCGCCGTGAGTCAGTGGCCGGTTCTCAGGCTGGTTCTCGCCGAGGTTCCCAAGCCGGTTCACCTCCCAGACCTGCTAGTGGCAATGCTAGCGGCTACAAAGTCGAGCCTCTGGGATATGACCCTGCCCGTGAGAAGCCACTTCGTCCTGTTGATCTCATTGGCAAGCGGGTTGACTTACCTGCGGACGCCTACTTGGAGGTGAGCTCTTGATCTAGCTATTCAACATTCTGCAAGCCAAGCCTTACTAATATCTGTGAAATCAGAGTACCGATAAGAGCCGGTTTACACGTCGCCCTGGATGGAATACGGAAGGGAAAGCCATTCAAGTTCAACTTAACATCTTCCCTGCAGAATTTCAGGACAATGTCATCTACCAGTACGACGTAAGTTGGGAGGCTTTAGGATTCATGCTGTCTCCTATATTCACCTCTTTTTAGGTGTCGATCAGCCCCGAGCCGAAAGAGTCTCGGGCGTTGATGAAAAAAATCTGGAACTCTGAAGCCGTTCAGAAGGAGATGGCCAAAACTAATGCACAGTGGCTATATGATAGTAACAAGCTGGCTTGGTAAGTGTTGGCATTTCTAAGTCCTATCACTACGCTAACAATTTCCAAGGTCATCCAAGCCCATTAAGAACAATGAGTTCCGAGTTACCGTTGATCTCGATGCGGACAAACCCAACAGGCAAAGGGTGGGTTCTTCTGGAGTTTACTACTTGCAGGTTCGACAAAGTACTGCCATCAAGCTTCATTACCTGAAGCAGTATCTCGATGGCAAAATTGGATGGGATAACCATGTTCTCGAATGCATGAGTATGTTTGTCTCGACCGAGCCCTTCCCATTGAAACATACTAACATTCCCAGACCTTGTCGACCACTGCATGAGGCAAGGCCCATCTGAAAGAATGATTCTGATTCGTCGGAACTTTTATCCTACGAATTCAAAGTCCATGCCGCTTAGTCGCGTTGTGGAGGTGCACAAGGGATACTATGCGGCCGCGCGTCTCAGTCAGGTAAGCTTTAAAGCGACATATTTTACAGGCAAGCTTCTTTCTAACTTGGTATCCTAGGCGAAGCGACTTATGATTAATCTTGATACCGCCAACACGGCTTTCTGGCAACTCAAGACTGTTGCAGAGATAGCCTTGCGCATGTTCAATGAATACAAGTCAGAATGGAGCAATAGTATGTTATATCTACTGCATACTTGACCTTGTAATATCATTTTGTACTAATGCACATTGAAGTGGACTGGGCTCAGTTTGCTAAGAAGCTCGAGCCTATACCGATAAATAAAGAGGGAAGGACCGTGCCTGGGCAATCAGAGGCCTTTACCCTTCTGAAGAAGCTTCACAAGCTGAAATTTACTGTCAAGCATCGTGGCAAGATGAACGAAAATAAGATCTATACGATTAAGCGCATCATTTTCGAAGAGTGCTATGGTAAAGAAGGCGGCCACTCTCAGAACGTCGATTTCCAGAAGAAGATGCCAGATGGCACTTTTCGACGAACTACTGTGTGGCAACACTACCAAGAGGCATACCAGTTTCGGCTGCAGTATCCTAAACTTCCTATCATAGAGACAACTCGTGATGGTATGTTTCCGATGGAGCTGTGTAATGTCGCTGACTTCCAGCGTTATCCATTCAAGCTCGACCCCGTCCAGGTAAGCGTCAACTCTTTGCTATATTCCGTTTTCAATTAGCTAACAAAGTATAGACTGCATCTATGATCAAATTTGCAGTTACGCGTCCAGGTCAGCGCAAGGCTGATATTATGCAAGGCTTCCAATACTTGAATTATGCCAATGATCCTTACATGGCTGCATTCGGTATCAGGGTCTCCAGCAACATGCAAGTAACCACTGCTCGCCTGTTAAAGAATCCAGAGATCACATTCGCTGGGAACGCTAAACATAACCCTGGCGTATCGGGGCGCTGGGATCTACGCGGTAAACGATTTCTCGAACCAAACCAAAAGCCAATACAGTCATGGGGCTTAGTAGTTTGTGGGAATGCTTGCACAATGCAGGAGGCACAAGCCTTCGCTTCGAAGTTTACCCAAGCCTACAAGAACCATGGAGCCAACATTATGGTACCCCTGCATTGCATACAGGTGCCTTTCAATGTCGGCGATTACGGTGAAATTTGCAAACGGGGCTGGAACGAGGTTGGAGCTCACTACAAGAACTTTCCCCAGATGTTGTTCTTCGTCGTTCGAGACAAGAATTCTCTTGTATATGAACGGATTAAGAAGAGCATGGACTGTCGTTTCTGCTGTCCATCTCAGGTCATGCAAGGTGGACACGTTAAAAAGGCCAATGCTCAATATATGAGCAACGTGGCTATGAAGGTGAACGCGAAATTGGGCGGTGTCACTTGCAAGGTTGCTGCCCCTGGCCAAGGTAGCCCCTTTTTCACGGGTCCTACGATGATGATTGGCGTTGATGTTTCTCATGCTGCCCCTGCTAGCGATTCCGCATCAATAGCAGCTATGACTGTTTCTATGGATAAAAATGCTACCCGGTACGCTGCCGCCTGTGAGGTAAATGGCCGGCGACAAGAGCTCCTGCAATCAACAACATGCCATGGAATGTTTCCTCCTCTACTAAGACGTTGGATTGGCATCCACAAAACAGCACCGACACACGTGTACTATTTCCGTGACGGCGTTGATGAAGGTCAGTTTCAAGGAGTTATTGAAACAGAGCTCAACGAAATTCGTCGGATTTTTAGAGAGTGTAATGCTGGAAACCCGAAGATAACGGCAATCATTGCCACGAAGCGGCACCACATCCGCTTTTTCCCCAAGCCGGGTGACCAGGCCACTGGCGACAGAAATGCAAACCCCTTACCAGGCACTTTGGTAGAGCGCGATGCAACTCATCCGCACCATTTTGATTTCTACCTCTGCTCACATGTAGCTATTCAGGGCACAGCCAGACCGGTCCATTACCAGGTCATCTACGACGACGCTAACGTTTCACCTGACAAACTGCAAAAAATGATCTACGAGCAATGTTACCAATATGCTCGCTCGACGACACCGGTCTCCTTACACCCAGCAGTGTACTATGCTCACCTAACATCGATTCGTGCGAAATCCCATGAGAACATTCATGCGAGCCAGAAAGAAAATAATATCGGTAGCAAGGAAGGCCACCCGACGGCTAAACACCCCTCAGATATTTATTCTGGCCTCGGAAAGCTGAGCGAACCGGGCCCACTATTACCTATGAAGGCGGAAGGCATTCCATCTGATCGCATTGCATTCATGAACACCACTATGTGGTACATCTAACCTTGCACTTCTCCAAACACATCTCGGTCGTTTATCTCTCGGTTTAGGCTCTCTATGCACCCAGGTTCTTCAATTCTTTCCCGGAGCACCTTTCATTATTAATTTAGCTATATCCGAGCTACTGCCCATAACACTCAGAAAACAAGATAGTAGTTAGATAGATAATGGAAGACTCCAATGTATTACTACTGTAACTTCATCGTTCCAACCTTGAACCCTGAGACGTGTACTGGCCGGTTATTGCATGCGCAGCTGCTAGATTGAATTTATATAGTTTATAAATAGGATATATTTCTGATCTAGTGCGTATAGCACTGGATAGTTAGACTGTATGGATGTCTTTCGCGTAGACTAACTACCTCGGCGGATGCATTCTTTGAGTCGAAACTATCACTAATATGCTGGAATTAAATAATAATTCACCTTGCTCGAATGCGATGGGCGACACTATTTCAAAGGTAGGGGGTTTCTTAGCAGATGTTGGCTTTCAACGATCAATTGGAGAGTAGAGTTGACACCTTCGCCATTGTCTTGCGGGAGTTATATTAAGGGATACGCCTTGCAAGGAGGGGAAGATGCTACGTAGAATGAGATATAGTATGAAGATACGCTAGCACGGGCATAAGTGTGTAAGGCTCGGGGTCGGAGGTGTGCAGTTCATTGGAGTGGTAACATATATATGGGATGTGGCGGCTCGAGGATTGCTACTGGGAATTGAAGATGTGTTGGGCGGTTTTTACTCAGTTTGTGACGTTGATCTCATTGAAAGCAATGTAAGATCATCATTTAATGGTCTAGTCGAGACGCCGATAATTGCGGCCAGCAGGGAGTCATAGACTGAAGTGATTGGAGATTGACAGGGGAAAGTCGCGCGAGTAGGTTGCGCCCTCTCAGGCTGAGGTTATGTAGTATTCATCATGTGGAGGGACCTGGAGTTTACGGTAGATGGAATAGTTCAGATGGTGGGTGGGATGTGTTATCTGGATTTTTGTCCGGGTCGGCTGCAGTGCTTGATAGTAAGATCCGAGGGCAATGCGAACGGGCGATGGTGAGCGAATGACGGATAGACATCTATCTACTTGGGAATGGAGGCGCGTAGTCATAATGCTGTTCGAGACATTCTTATCGCACCGGGGTGCAATTGAATGGAGAACCTGCCGGGGGAATCACGATCCAACTGCCAATTGAGTCCAATACCGTGAACTAGACGTACCGAGGCATTCGGTCCGGTCCTGTTTATATGACTTTGGTACCGAAGAGTGAACGAAGTGGTGGTGGGTACCCAAAAAAAATTTTTTTTTTTTTTTTTTTTTTTTTTTTTTGTGAATACCAATCTTCGGAATGCTTTCTCCTCCTCTTTGGTGAATTGATCCTGCTCGTCGAAGGGCCAATCGACGTGGGTTGGCTGGGTAGATTTGGGTTGGACTAGATAGGCTGCTTTGCATTTCGGGTCGTTGGTCTTAGTTTCGACACGGAAATGACTCGACGCTTAATTCCAAGGACCCTCTCTTACTTAAGACTACTCGAGACTGCAACTTAGCGTTTGATGACTGAATCACCGGGTCTTTTGCAGATGGGACGGGAAGGGCCTACTATGTTTGGCACAAATCACGACTCAACATCATCAGCGGCTAGTTCACGTTTTGGTAAAGACATGACTGCGATATCACAGATCCGGGGATCGATCGCAGACTCTGTCTCGAAACCGTCGACTACGCTGGTAGACTCGAATGAGGACGAAGCGTAGCAAATAACTTAGCTACGGCTAGTCAACCTGAACCTGCGTGTTTTGAAGGGAAGTGGATATTGCGCAGCATCCTATTGGGTGGCCGGCCCTGCTGCATGCCTTTGAACCCGGGGATCAGGTAAGCGATTGCTGGCACTCGAGCAGTAAAACGAAGACGGTATCAGCTTTTCCAGCATATGGTTATCATGACACAACGGACTTGCCGGCATCGCGTCAGGTGCCCAATACGTCAATTTCTTTTTTTGTAGACTCAAGGTGGTGTAGCCAATAATCTGTCATTTCTTGAAAGAACAGCTTGCCGAAGCCTATTAACCCCCTACTAAACACGCATTTCGGTATAATTATACCATTGCCACATAGTGTACTACCGGCATGGTGGTTTAATATAGGCTGGGTGTTGGAAAGCGAGCTGTAATATAGTTCCTGGACAAATTAAAACATCCACTTTTGTCTATAAAGCTTGCGCCCTAACTCTTTACTTAGCCCCAGAAAAGGTCTATTTATATTTTTTGCAACTTACACTACCTACCAGAGCTTTAAGAGGGTGGGCGACACTGCTAATAAGATCTGGTATTCCTAAACGGATTCCTAAACGAGTATGGCCTGAAGCGATTTTAGTGTATTTAGATGCTGTTAGGAAGGGCTAAAGCGAACGCCCCAGCGATTCTATATTTAAAGTCCAGGGCACCTAGTGTAAGATTGAGTACTGTAGATTGGGCGACACGTGTTAGGTTAAAGGACTTCGGTAATGCGTTAGTCCTAGCGCCATCTACTAAGCAGGTAGGTACTTATATTATTATCTACGTATATAGTAGATATAGGACTTTAGGATTGTTAGTAGAATTAAGATTCTAGAAAATAGCAGGATACCACATCTATTGGATTTAGGGCTATCGCCACTAAGAAAATAAAACTTCTCACGTACCCCTAGTAAAAAATATTATACGTAACTAATTAGGATTATAGTAGAACTATTAAATATATACCTATTTTATATAAAAGATTAATAAAAATCGAATGTTATAATATACACATGTTTAAAAACGCTTATTACAGCTATTAGCAAGCTTTATACCCAAGCGTAAAATCTAACAATTAAAAGTTTTATTATCTTTATACTTTATATACGCAATTATTTTAGCCTAGTTTTACAAGCTTGCTATAGCGTATATACTAAAATTACTTAAAAACTTCTTTACTTAAGAACAAAACCTTATATCGGCTACACGTAGCTGCGATTTTTAAGACTATATAACCTATAAAAAAGAGCAAGCTTTTTAGCTTACGAAGCTAAAATCGCCCGCCGTTGCTAACTACCCTACAAACGCGGGTATAAATTATAATACGGCTATTTATAACAACCTTACGGCTACCGGACAAAGCTTGTTCGTTACCGCTAGCAAGCTTTACAACCGAGCTTTACAGCAATATAATACACACCGTATAAAGGTAGCCAAGCTTACTAAGTAAATGCGTACGAGCGTCTACCCCAACTATCGAAAAACTTATATAAAGGCCCTTAATACGATCGATCAGTAGAGCTTATACGTAAAGCGGAAAGCTCGCGTATTCGGAACTTAGTAAAATAGGCAAACAAGTAGCTAAATAAAGTTACGAGGGTCTACTGCGAAAGTAGCAAAATAAAAGCGATTAAGCTTATTACCGACTTAAAAAAAGCTTTATAAAATATTTATTTAAAATAAACTACGGTTTTTAAAAGCTAATACAGCACTAAAATATAAAATAATACCCTACGGTATTAAAATATAGCTACTAGCTTACGCAAAAAAACCTTTATATTAAGCTTTATACGTACGGTTAGCAAATTTGCACTTAGTGCTTTTAGTATATTTAAGGTAAAAGCTTAAAAAAACAACAAGCCCGTTAGCTATATAGGAAACGATTATTTATATAAGCTTGCCGAAAAAAGCGAAAGCTTATCGCGTACTTTTACTAAGCGCTTACGGGCAAATATTAACCCTACATTAAAAATATATAATTTTTGCTATAGCGAACACTTAATAATAAAGTGTTAGTACGCGTTACTAAAGCTTCGTTTTAACTATTAAAAGTTTAACCTTATACGTAAAAAGATTGTACGTATATAGGTAGCTAAAAAAAAAAGTTTAAGCCATAATATTAAAAAGATATATAGCTAACTTAATAACTTTTAACTAAAAAAGTAGCTTTAAAGGGGTAGCCCGGTTAAAAAGTAAGCTTTTTATTAAATACTTAATAAAATACGTACGAGCTTGCAAAAAAAAAAATACTTTTAAGCGTATTATATATACTTTAAACGTTTATATATACTATAACAACTTATTATAAGTAAAAAAATACTATTAAAAACTCTGCTAGTAAAAAAAAAAATACCTTTAAATAACTAATTATTACTTGCGAGCTTACTAATAAGTACTATACGCGCGTACGCAATTTATTATAAGTAAAAAACTACTATTAAAAACTTTGCTAATAAAAAAAATAAATCTTTCGAGCGCGCTATACGTTGCTTATAAGCTTAATTATTTATACGCTATAAACTCGAAAATAAAAAAAACTTTATAGTAGTTAGGACTAATAAAACGTAAAAAATACCTATATAAAGCTTATTAGTATAAAAAAAACAACTAAAGTAGCTATTTTTAAAAAGGTATGTTAGATTTAGGGCTATTGCTACTAAAAAAATAGAGCTTTTTACGTACCTTTAGTAAAAAATATTATATATAACTAATCAAGATTATAGTAAAACTATTAAATATATACCTATTTTATATAAAAGATTAATAAAGATTAAATACTACAATATACACACGTTTAAAAGCGCCTATCACAGCCATTAGCAAGCTTTACACCTAAGCGTAAAATCTAACAACATTTATTATATAAGTACGGCTTATATGTATTAAATTTATAATATATAATAGAGCGTATCCTCGTTCTATGTATTGCTTACGCTACTATATTTTTATAAAGCTTTTATTATATAAAAAGTTTTATATAAAGCTTATAAGCTACTTATTCTAGCTATTATACTATGCTACTTAGCTTATATAATTAATTAAGCGATTTTTTTAATAGTATAGGAAAAGCGCGTAGTGCGCTACTAAATTTAACATATTTTTTTAAAAAAAAATATTTTAGTAATTTTTTTTATATTATTATACTATAGTACGTAATAATATTAAAATGTAGTAGTATTATATAGTATATAGTAAATATTATTATAATTAAAAAACGTTTAAATAAAAATTATTTATATAAGTTATAAAGCTTATAAGTTATTATATAACTAAATAAATATAAGCAAATATAATAAATATACGCAATAAATTTTAATAGTTTTTTTTTAAGAGCTTT
>MU383240.1:20394-49121 GCA_022495125.1 Xylaria acuta | reverse complement strand
ATTTAAAAAATTTATTTTTATTTTAGTTTTTATATTATAAAAAAAATATTATAATATAAGTATATTTATTAAAGCTTTTTTTAATTGTTTAAAAGTTTTTTAATAAACGTAGCTTTATTTTAAAATAGTATTAGTATAAGTTAAATTGTTTATTAGTTTAACAATATATTTATATTTTTTTATAAAACGTTAATAAAAGTTATAAAATTTTAAATAAAAATATACTTTTTTAACTTATACTTTCCCGTTTTTTATTAGTAGTTGTTAGTATTAAATAATTTTTATTTTGTTTAAGTTAACTTTAATATTTTTTTTTTAATAATAAAGTTTAAAAACTTAGTTTTAATAATATAAAATTTATATTTTTTTAAATTAGCTTGTAAGCTTATTTTTTATAGCTAAGCTAATATTTTATTTATTTGTTTTTTATATTTTAGTTTATTATTAAAATAAATAAAAATATTATTGATATATATAATATAAAAAATATTTAAATAGTTATTTAAAATATTATTAATAAAGCGTTAAAAAATAAAAAGCTTATTAATAAGTTTAAAAAATAGTACGTTAAACTAGTAGGTGCTATAACGGGTTTTAAAAACTATTAATTGTTTATTTTTTTTAGTAATATATATTCGGTAAAAAGTTTGTTAAATATTGATTTTAGTAAATATTTTTGTTTTAAATAACTTTAATAGTATTTTTTTTATTAAAGGTAATAAATAGCCATTTTTTTATATTTTATTATTTAATTTTTAGTAATTTATATAAAATTATAAAAATTTATTGCTTTTTATTATAAATAGTACTAAAGCTGTTTAAAGTACGTTTGTAAGTTTAATAAACTTTTTAAATAAATTTTTTTATATATATTTTTAGTAAACTTTTGTTTTTTTTAATAATATTTTATATAAAATATTATATTTTAATAATTTAAGCTTTCTGTTTATAATAATATAGTAATTTACGTTTAGTTGTTTTAAAAGTAGTTTATTTAATGCTATTTTGCTAAAAATATTAAAATATTTATAATATTGTAGTAGTATTACTTTATAAGCTTTTTTATAAAGTTTTTTTTTATTTTCGAACAGCCTTTTGTATTTTTTTTGTTTGATAATACGCTCGATTTTATATAAAATAATAATACTATAAGCTATAATGTTTTTTTTGTTTTTTTGTTTTATAAAAGTTGTAAACGTAGCTATATTAATAGTAGTAATTTATATAAAGCGGTGTTTATATTAACTAATAGTATTTTTATGTAGTATATATAAGTTATGCTTATTATAGGTTTTTTTTTTTAGTTGCTAATTAGCTATTTTTATATATAAAGGTTAATAAATTAAAGGTTTATAATTATTTTTATTTAATACTTATTATATATAATTAACTTTTTATTATGTTTAATTAGCTTTTATATTAAAGCTAGCTTATAAAAGTTATAAAATATTTATAAATATTTTAAAGGTATATATTTTTTTAAAAAGGTTAAAAATATAACTTTGATTTTTTTTGCTTTTTTTTTTTGTTTTTAATTTAGTAATTTTAGTTCGTATTTATTTAATTATTTTCGGTTTTTTTTTAAATCGAACTTATTGCTTTTTTTTGTTAATTTTTTTAAACTTTTTATTGTTTAATTGAAATGTTTTAATTTTTTCCTTAAGATTGTTTTTTTCGGATATATTTTTTATTATAACGGGTTTAAAGTTTATTTAAGTTTTTTTTTTAAAAGTATTTTTTATTAATGTTAGTTTAAAAATTATTTTATTTTATACTTTTTTAGCGTAGCGTTTTTAATTTATACGCTTATTACATTAGCGTTTATTTTTTTAATTTATTATTTGTTTATATTAATTTATATTGTTTTAGTAGCTTAAGTTTATAATTAGGTCGCTAGCTATATTTATAAAAATATTTTTAGTATAATATTCTAGCTTTTAATTGTTAAAAAATAGTAGTTTTTTTTGCTTGCTATTTACTAATATATTATAGTATTCAAAAAACTTTTTACCGATAATAATATTATATTTTATATTTACTACTAGCATTAAAGTATAGTATATAATATAACTTTATATATAAAAATATAGTTTTAAAGCTATATTTATAGTTTATATTGTTTTGTTATTATAGCTTATAATTATATTAAATTTAAATTTGTTTAATTGTTTGGGTTTTAAATAATATATTACTTTAATAGTAAAGTTTATATTAATAAAAAAATATATATTTGTTTTTATATTAAGTAATAATTTTATAATTAATATAAATTTATTGTTTATTACTATATAATTTATAAATAAAAGGTTTTTTTTTAAAAGTTTTTTTAAAAAATTAAACAATATTTTTTTATATTGTTTTAAGCTTAATGCTGATATTTTTGTTAGCTTAAAAAAAAAGTTTAGTTGTTTTAAGCTATATTTTTTAGCAGTTTAATATTTTAATATTTGTTTTTTATAGCTTTAGCTACGATTTTACTAACGTAAATAATATTTAAACGGTTAAAGTTGTTTTTATAAAAGCAAATAAAACTTCGATATTTTAATTTATAGTAAATAAAATATTGTTTTTTAGCTACTAATATTTTTATTTAGTTAAAAAATAATTTAGCGTATATTTTATAACTATTATTAGCTATATTTATTAAACTAATTTTATAATATTTAAAATATAAGGCTTAATTAACCGATTAATTTTATTTTTAAAAAGTATTATTTTTTTTGTTAGCGTTTTTTATGTATATATTATTAGCTGTAGCTTTATTTACGATTTTTTATATTTTTAATATAAAAAAGTTTTTATATTATTAATAGTTATATATTTATATAAAATTATATTAAGCTATAAAATTAATTTATAAATTGTTAAGCTTTTTAATATATAGCTTATTAAGTTATTTTAGCAATTTATTATATATATATTTTTTATAATTATTAAAGCCAGGGTTGTGATTTAGTGAATAATTATTCACTAAAAAACTCAATGAGTTAGTCAATAGGCAAACTCAAACTCAAAGTTTTAAGTTTGAGTTAGTCAGTAGGCAAACTCAAACTCAAAAATCATGAATAATTGAGTTAGTAACTCAAAACTCAAAACTCAAACGAGGTACCTTTTATATATAAAATATATATAAAAGGTACTTGTTTGAGTTAGTCAGTAGGCAAACTCAAACTCAATTATTCATTAAAAATTCAAACTCAGACTAACTCAACTGAGTTTAAGTTTTAGTGAATAATCTGAGTTTAAGTTAGTAACTCAAATAACTCAAAAAACTCAAACTCAAATCACAACCCTGATTAAAGCTAACGTATATTTAGCTAGCTTATTAGGCAAAATAAATATTAAATTTTTAAAACTTATTATTTAAGTTTATTTTTAAGTTTTAATATTTAATATAGGTATTTTTATATTTATTTAAATTGTAGTAATAAACAAACAAATAATTAAATATTTTTTAATTAGTTTTAAAAATTAGTTTTTTACTATAATTATTAGTAATAAAATAAATAATATTTTTAAAAGCTGTTTTTTTTATTTAATTTATAATATATAAATTTTTTTTGTTATTATTATTAAAATAGTCCGTATTTTTAGCTAGTTTAGCTTTAAGCAGTATAAACTAATGTTTAAATTTAACTTTAGTTTTATTAGGTTTAAGTTTATTATTAGTAAAAATAAGTAAATAATTTATTTTTAACGATTGCTTAATATTTTTTTCGGTAATAACTAAAATAAAAGTATTTTTTTAGCTAAATTGTCCTGTTAGTGCTTATGAGGTTACCGGGGTTAAAATAAATTAACCGATAACGGCTTTTTTTAGCGCTAAAACGTTTAATAAATTTAATAATTTTATTTTTAAGCTTTTTATTTTTAGCTTTTATAGTTTAAACTTTTACTGCTTATATTTTTTATATTTTATTAAAAGCTATATTTCGTTAGTTAGTTTTATTTATAAAATTTAATTTTTCGGCAAAACTTAGCTTTTTTTTAAGTTTTTCAATATATATATTTATTTATTGTACGCAAATATTAATATTATATATAGTAAAGCTAAATATAGTTATAGTTTGTTAAAAATTTATTACTATATTTTAAATAACTATAGCGAATATAAATCGGAACTTAAACTTGCTATATATAGCGGCAGCGTTTTTATTAAATATTTTAGTAAACTAGGTTGCTATTATTATCTTATTGTAAATAAGCTAAGCTGTTTGTTTATTTAAAAAAAAAGTAATAAAAAATATAGCTGGCCTTTTTTTTGTAGTAAAATATTTAGCTATTTTATTAAAACGTGCTTTTATATTATAATATAAGTTTAATATTATAATATTAAAGCGTTGTTTTTTAATAATTAATATAATATAATCGTAGTAATACTTAAAAGCTTTTTAAAAGTATAAAATACTTTTTTTATTAAGCTATTTTTTATTATTATTTTTTTTATTAAAAGTAGCAGTAGTTTTTTATCTATGTTTGAACTATTATTTTATAAAAAATTAGTAAATAGTAATAAACTTACGCTATAACTTATTTTCGTTTTTATAATATAAGTTATTTCGTAAAGCTAGTTGTTTTAAATAGTTAAATTTAAAAATAACTTATTGTTTAGCTTTAGCTACTTTTACAGCGTTTTAGTTCTTTTATATTTTTTTTTTTTAATAATAGTAATATTAATTAATTTTTCGGTTTAATATTGTTTTATAAAAATTTATCGTTTTTTTAAATATTTAACAATAAAGTAAAATATTATAATAGATATAATATAAGCAAAAGGTTTAAATATTTAATTTATTTATTATTAGGAAAAAATATTCTATTTAAAAAAAAAAAAAAAGAAAGTCTAAAATATATATGCGCGCAGCTAGTTATATAAGTAGTTATATATAGAGGCAAATATTTACTACGGTTGCCAGTAAATACTGGTTGCTATAGGTGTTGTGGCTGCCAGTAAATACTGGTATATAGCCACCCTTAGCCACACAGACCACCCAACCAAGCCACACGCAAACCTGTGGGTCTAGTGGGTCTGTGACACCACTACTATAAAATTAAAACATATTATTTAAAATTATTTTCAATTATAATTTAAACTATATATTAAAGTTTTAACAAATATTATAAGCATAAATAAAAACTATACTAGCAGTATTAATTAGCTACTATTTTTAAAGGAACAAACTAAATAAAAAACTAAATTAAAATGTTAAAATAACAATATAATATTATTTAGCGTATGAATTAAAAACGTTATAAATCGATATTATATTTATTTTATAATATAATTTTAATAATAGCAATCTATTAATATTAAAACAATTTTCGAACAAAATTGTTTTTAGGTTTAAACTTTAAAAACTATTATTAATCCTTAAAGTTTTTTAAACAGCTTTTAATTTTATACTATATTATTAAATATATATTAAAAAAGAATAGTATTTAATTTATAGCAGCTAATATAAAAATCAAATATAAGGCTAAATATAATTTACTTAAAAACCTACTATAAAAATAGTCGATTTAAAAAACTAAACTTTTTATTGTAATAAAAAAATAAACGTATATATAAACATAATTTTTTATAATATTAAAAAATATATTAAGTAGTTTTAATAATATAACTATTTTTATCGCTAAACTTTTTATTTATTTAGCAAAAAACGTTTTTTATTAACACGAATATTTATTAATAAAAATAATTAAATCTATATATTATATAACATAAAACCTGTTTTGTTTTTAAACAATAACTCAAATAAAATCACGTTTAACTATTAATTATTTTATTAAATAAAAAAACTATATAAACAAATATAATAAAAAATACTATAGAACTTATAACTAAATTTAATAAAAAGTTTTTTATCACGTTAAATAAATGAAAAATTAAACAAATAACTAAATTAAATAATAATAAGCTAATTAAAACAGTATTACCGGAATAAGACTAAAAAATAATAAATATAATCCTTTGGACAAATATTTATTTACTAATACAAAAAGCTATATAATAAGCAAAGCTAAATAAACAAATATTATAAATACTTTTTAACTTTATAATTTTATAGATTTCTTATAAATTTGTTTCTATATATACCTTATAATTAATACTATTTATTTTAAACCCCTTTTTTTAATTAAACTAAAATAACTAAACCTAGCTTTTTAATACTTTAATCTTTTAACGTATATAATCCTTTTAACGTTTTTAATCCGTTTAGAATATAATATTTTAAAAATATTAAAAACTTTAAAACAACATAAAATATAAAAAGTATATAGTTATTTAAACAAAAATTAAATTAATATTTTAATTTTATTTAAAATTTTCGAAATAATGTTCGATTTTAAAGCAAATTTAAAAATAATATTTGAATCTTATAATAATGCTATAAAATACTTTAAAAATATTGCAAAAAAAATACTATTAAGACTAACTTTAATTAAAAGTTATTAAGCTTAAAAAAACTACTAATAAAACCGAATTATAAGCTAATTTACCTTTATTTTAGCAAGCGTAAATATTACGCTTAAAGTATACTAAATATTAATACTGTTTAAAAATATTTTCTAAAAAACAAATTAAATAAAAAAAATTGTTATTTACTTAGTAATAATTATTTTAAACTATTAACTGTTTAAAAAACAACTATATATAACTATAAAAAGGTAGCTTAAAGCAATCGTATAAATTAAAAAAAATAACTATAAGCTACTAACTATTAGATTAAACCTACTTTATAAAAAATAATAAAAACTTTACGATTGTTTAAAAATATAAAATATAGCCTTAAAACTTTTGTAAATATAATTAAATATTTATTAATAGGTATAAGTTTTATTTTTTTAGGACTATTAAATAATGTTGCTAAAGTTTTTAAATATTAGCTAAACTACTATTATAATATATTAGCTTTAATAGCGCTAACAGTAGCCATATTAATAGCAGTAAACAATATAATCGAAATACTGAACTTTAGAAAATATAAATAAAAAAAAATTAATAACGTTTTTAACGTGTTTAAAAAGAAATTTCTATAAATATAACGTAAATATCACTTAATATATAATATTTTGTTTTAAAAATAAAACAAAAACTTTATTATATATTTAAAACTAAATATTATCGGTATTAGGGTTATAATTTAGTGAATAATTTAAATACTAAAAACTTAATAAGTTAGTCAGTAAGCAAACTTAAACTTAAAAATCATAAAACTTAAACTTAAATCACAACCCCAATCGTTATATAGCTAAATAGCTACTTAAAAAAATATTAGAATTAAATTGATTATTAATAGCTTTAATTATAACTATATAATATTATATATTTAAATATATTAATAATTAAAACTAGGGTTGTGATTTAAGTTTGAGTTTTTTAAGTTATTTAAGTTATTAACTCAAACTTAAATTATTTACTAAAACTTAAACTTAGTTAAGTTAGTTTAAGTTTAAATTTTTAATAAATAATTAAGTTTAAGTTTGCTTACTAATTAACTTAAACAAATATTTTTTATATATATTTTATATATAAAAAGTACTTTGTTTAAGTTTTAAGTTTTAAGTTATTAACTTAATTATTTATAATTTTTAAGTTTAAGTTTGTTTACTGATTAATTTAAACTTAAAACTTAAAACTTAAACGAAGTACCTTTTATATAAAATATATATAAAAAGTACTTGTTTAAGTTAGTAACTTAAAAAACTTAAATCATAACCCTGTTAGCAGCATAACTAAAAATATACTTAAACTATTTATTAATAAAATTAAAAAATATAATATATAAAGTTTAAATATTATTAAATAATTATAAAAATAAGTTAACGCTATTAATATATAAATTAAAAACTTTTTTAAATTTTGACAAAAGGCAATAAAAAAATATATTATAGCAAAAATTAATAAAACAATAAGTTTAACTTATTTTACTAAAAATATTAAAGCTAATTTTTAAACAGTAATAACTATAAAAATTAAAAACGCTTTCAAAAAATATTTTATAATCTTAATAAAATATAAACTATTAAAAATACTATAAACAATAAAAATAAGCTTTAGTTTTATATTTATATTATAAAAGTAAACAATAATAAATTTAATAAACGATTTATTTTTAGTAAATAAATATAATAATATTAAAAATTAAAATTATAAATGCTAGTTAACGCTAAAATTTTTTTTAATTTAACTAAAAAATAACTTACTTACTATATTATAATTTATTAAAAATATACTTAAAAAAACGTTAGAACATTTAAAAAACGGTAAATTATTATAGAAGTTATTGCTATAAAAGCTATAAAAGTTTTTGTTATTAGTTAATAAACTAACGTAGCCGGCAGGCCTTAAATATAACATTAATATTTGTTTTACTAATATAATCTTTATATTAATATTTTTAAGCAAAATAGCTATTTAACAACGTTAGCATCCTATTAATTAATAATATATTAGTTTAATTGCGTGCTTTTTTTATATTTAAGTTGTAAGCTTAATATCTTTTATATATTAACATACTAATTTAATTAAAATTTTTCTTATGTTTTAGATTATACGAATAAAATAGAAGGTAACAACGACAACGTTGTTCATTTTCTTTTAGAAACGGGCAAATAACAGGGTCTATTCGTAGATAATGTAGCTAATAACGTTAGCTAACAGCCTCTAGCTAACAGCGTTTCTTTAAACACCATTTATATAAACAATGTTTACAGATAGACAAGCTTAGCAAGATCAATTAATTAAGACGTTTTTATTAAACCAGTGTTCCTTTATTAATAGCGTTTTTTTATATAATAACTTGCTGCTTTATTTTAAACCGCTAATAATTATTATATTTAATTAGCTATAACATTAAGTTCTATAAATTTACTAAAAGCGCTAAACAAAAAACGCTTAATAAACGTTATAGCTTTATTTTAATATTTTATTTCTATTATAAGCTTTATAGCTATATTTTTTAAAAAAAATTAAAAAAATATAACGCTTAAAGCTTTTTTTTAATAATTATATTTATTTAAGTAAGCTTTATACCGCTTTTAAAACTACTTTACGTTAGTAAGCTTATAATATTTTTTTAAACGTTTTATTAGCGTGTTTTAATATATTTTAAGCGTATATTATACGTTTGTTTTAAAAAATATAATAAGCTTGCTTAGCTATAACCTTTATTTATATTATTTTTAAATAATATTATAAAGCTTTTTAGCTTTTTTAAATAGTAGCTTTTTATAATATAAAAAGCTTTATTATAACCGTAAGTTATTTTATTAATATATTAAAAGCTCCATCGAGCTTCTTTTTATTAGTTACAATATTTTTTAATATAATTAATTTTTTTGCTTTAGCTAGCGCTTTTGTTTTATTTCTTTTAAGCTAACTTTTTTTAAGTTTTTTTAATAAATAATTATTAAGCTTTTTAAAGCTTACGTTAAATTAATTATAAAGCTTTTTTTAATTTTCTATTATTTTAGTTCGTTTATTTATTAAAATAGCTAATAATAAGCTTTAGCGTACTATAAACGTTAAAAACTCTTTGCTATTATATAACGTATATTTTTTAACGTTTTACGCCAAATAATATAGCTTAAAATTTTTAACAAATAAATATTTACTAAATAATAGCTTTTAAAAAAACTTTTAAATAAACCTTATTTATATTATATTTCTAAAGCTTAATAAATATATAAACCAAATTATAACCTCGTTTTTTTAATATTTATTTATATGTTTGCTTAGGTTTTGTTATAGTTTTTAACTATTATTTTAGCGCTATACGCTTATTAATATATACAGTAGCCCTGCTGCCTTTTTATACTATATAATGGTTATTTTTAAAATAATATAGTATGTTCTTTTTGCTAACTTTTATTTTTTAAATTGTTATGAAATTATATTTTGTTTTTCAACCGCTTTTATAACGTTTTACAAAAAAAAATTATATTTTAATAAACTATTTCTATTATAAATAAATAAATAATCTATTTTATAATAATATTTGTTTTAAACGCTTTTATTTAGCAAACAACTTATTTTTATTAAGCTTTTTAAAAATAGTTATTTATACTTTTAGTGCTAGCGTTATATTTATATATTAAGCAGTAATAAAAACCTTATTATTATTTTAACATTTATATAAGTAAACAATATAAACAGCTTTTATATAGTTTTTTTCAATATTTTATAACGCCCGCTATAGTTAATATATTTAAAAGTAGCTTTTATAATTTTTATAAAATAAATATTTTTGCTTTTTTTATATTTAAAAGCTTTGTAGTAACTATAACAAACGTTTTTAAAGCAATAAACCGATATATAATTATATTTATAGCAATTAAAATATTATTTAACTTTTATATTTAATATAAACAGATTATAAATAAATAGCTACGGTTTTTATAATATTTTATTAATATAAACTTTTTAAGCCGTTTATAATATATTTATATAAAGTAAAATTATGCCGTAGTAAGCTTTTAAATTTTTTAACTATATTTGCTTACAGCTAGTAAACTTTAAATAAATATTTATTAAATTTATTTTAAAAGCTTTATTAGCGTAAATTTTTTTAGAAATATATTATAACAATTTTTTTATATTATAGCTTTATAGTTGCTTTAACAGTAGTTTTAATTTAGCTACGTTCGCTAACTTTTTTAAACCCCTTTTTTTTTAAAATAATTATTATATTTTTATTTTAAAACTTTTTAGCTCCTATAGCTTTAGCTTTAAAAGGTGCTATATTTATTATTATAATAATCGTTATTAGTTTGCGCTTTTATAGCAATAAATCGAAATTTTTAGTTTATATTAAAACTTTTTTATTATATTTTATTAAAAAAAACTTTCGCTATAAAAACTTACTACGTTTTTATTACTACTATTTTTTACGCTTATATAGCGTTTATTAGCGCGCTTGCTTTTTATAAAACCTTTTATAAAACTTTATTAAAATCGTAACACATAATTAGTACCAAGGTTGTGATTTAGTGAATAATTGAGTTAGTGCTAAGACTTGGTAAAACAAGCTGTATAAAATCGAAAAGTGGGTCCGCATTAAAACAAAAAATCAATTTAAATATTACTAATCAAAGGCTGTCCAACCGTATAAAGTATATATTTTTACCGCTATTCCTAATGTAGTAATTAATTTCTAAAGCCCAAACTTTAGGCCTTAAGTCATAAACTCAAAAAACTTAAACTTAAATATCTTAAATAACATATATTTAAGTTAGTACTAGCGGTAAAAATATATACTTTATACGGTTGGACAACCTTTGATTAGTAATATTTAAATTGATTTTTTGTTTTAATGCGGACCCACTTTTCGATTTTATACAGCCTGTTTTACCAAGTCTTAGCACTAACTCAATTATTCACTAAATCATAACCCTGATTAGTACGTTTAAATCTAGTTGCTTAACAATAAAAATTTTTAAAATAACCGATTTTTTTAAAAAACGCTTAAATACTTTGCTAGCTATTTTTTTTAAACGTTTTATTAAAATAAAAGGTTTTTTTAAGGGGGGTTTTTTATTAACTAAAATATAAGCTTAATAAATTTATTAAGCAGCTTGCGCATAGCTATAAGCTTATTTCTTTCGCTAAAAATAAAGCATTTTTAAAAAGCGCTAGTAAACGTATTAAATATAAATCCTTTAATGTATTTAATAAACGTATTAATAAACAGATTTTTTATTTATATATTAATAGCCTTTTTTTTATGTACTATTGCCGCTATTGCTATATATACTTTGCGCTAAAATGTTCTTTAGCTGTTTTTACGTGCTTTTAATTATATTAAATAGCTTAACAAGCTTGCAAAGTTATTTATAATAGTAAAAAAAGCCAAAAAAGGGTCTTATAACAAAGTAAATATTTTATTATATATATTAATATTTATTATTAATAAATTTTAAGAAAAAATTATTTTAATATTAGCTTGTAGTATTATAGTAGTACCACATACTACAGTAGTATTACTACATTAGTACTAATATTACTGTAATATTTAAATCCAAGTACTACTACTACATACTACAGTAGTAGTACTACATGTAGTATATACACTACATACTAAATTACCAACCCTGCGTACTAGTGTGGCTGCTACAAGTACACAGGTCTGTGGGGACTAAGTTGGGCCAATAACCTGTATAAGTAGTGGCCATCGGACACGAAGCGTCTGGCAGGATTTCGAGTGTTGTGTGGAATGACTTTTAGGTCGATAGGACCTAGGGAATAGTGATATCGCGGAGATGTAGGGTAGCAACTATATATAGGAAGTAGACAAGTGCACTTTCTAACAACAATTACTAGATATATATTTAAAAAATTTAACTATTTAAGTTTAAATTATTAAAAAAAGGTTTTTAGTATAGCTATTAATATATATAATTATTTAAAATAAGGTTAATCCGCTTTATATAATATAAAGGTTTATATAAACCTACTTATTTATAATATACCCTTTAGTTTTAAAGCTATTTAAAGTTTTAAAACTAAACAAAACAAAATAAATAATTAAAATAATTAATAAATATAACAATTATAAAAAAAAGTATATTTTTTTATAGTATACTTTTTATATATAATAAAAGTTATATATTATATTTTTATAATTTTTAAGTATAAGTTTACCTATTATTATAAATATAGTTAGCGCTATAAAAAAATAGTTATTAAAACTATTATATAAATATTTGTTTGTTTTTAAAAATTAGCTATAGTTGTTTACTATAATTATAAATAGTTATATAGCTTATTTTTTAATTTAATAGTTTTTTTTTTTAGCCCTTATAAACATATTTTTTATAAATTATTTAAAGTAATTTTACTACTTATTATTAAATATAAGCTAACTTTTTTACGTTTTTAACAAAAAAATTAAAAAGTTTACTTTTATATAAATTACCCTTTTTTAGCGTTTTTAAGCGTAGTTTTATTGTACAATTTAGCTTAAAAAATAACAAACTTATAGTTTATATATATTAATTTATATAATTATTTGGAGTAGGGTTAATCCGCTCTATATAGTGTAGGGGTCTATATAGACCTACTTATCCGTGACAGGTAAGCATAACCTAGTTCTAAATTGTGCGCTTCGATTTCCGTTAGGCTGTTACTGGTGTGAAGGGTCGGATGACATCGCATGCTGTGATTGTAATTGCAGAGCTCTAAGATTAGCCACGCAGCAGCATACCACGCATACCTCGCAGCATCGACATTGCTGGATTTATGATGATAGAGCCCAGTAATCATGGTGCTACTGATGAGCTGAGGATCAATTGAGCCGCGAACCCTACCCTCGACCCTAGTGTGCAACATTTGTGAGCTAAAATAGGAAGGAAAAAAAACGGCGGGGTAACGGGCAACGGGTAAGGGCCAGGGGGTCGGCGGGAGCCCCCTCCTCGAACGGAGGTTCGAGGTAGTAGCGAGGAAAGCGGAGGCGGCGCCACCCGTTGTATATGACGGTGATACTGTACTATGGCCTATTAGCACGTGACTTGTTAGTTATATTAAGACAAAACGCACGTCATTCATTTTGTTAAGCCTATTCAACGCATTAACGTTAGCATAGTCTAAAAAAACAATAGAAGGAAGCAGAAAACGAAGGCAATATAGGAATAGTAAAAGTAAAGTAAAAATATCCGGATCTTGCAAATCAAAACGTTTTGATCCATAGCGAAGACGCTAACAAGCTGCAGGCTTGACAATGCGAATGGGCTCCCAGAACATATCGATAGGCGACCGTAGTCGAAAGTACACGTTTACCAACGCTTAGAACGAAACGGTTTGCTGGAGTATCGTAATACAACAATTCTCCAGTAAGAACCACCGGCATTTATCCCAGGGGAAATATGCGGAAAGAACCCCACTTGAACAATCTTAGCAACGGTACCAAACGTCATCGTACAGTGTTCCAAGAAGCCAGTGCAAGGTGAAGGTATTGTTGAGGGGATTTTGTGTATAGGATACTCGACCCAGGCTGACCGAAACTTGCAGTACGGCCAGACCAAACATCTGGGGTAGGCATTCCATCACAGTGCCGTAGAAGCTATTTAAAGCCCCAGAAATAAAATAGTAAAACGCTGCAATGGGCATAGCACAAGGCGATGGAGATTGGAGAGGGGAAACAAAAAAATGTAACCTACGAATGTGATTCGACGTATGGAGGGAAAAAGGAAGCAAAAGAAGCGAAACCAGCACGAACACCGGCTATATGGATACCATAACACCAAAACCACTAGGGGCATCTAAGACAGACTTCTTATCACAACAGCAAAAAATTACGCACCAATTCCTGGCAAGAGGTTCCTCCACAAGCAGGCTTAACCAAAATCAGACTCATTACAGAAATCACAAACGGGCTTCCTCAACATTATAGGGATCTACAACATATTACTATAATTGTTCAGGCCATTGTCCCACAAAGCCCTTCTGGCAGATTTCTTAGCTAAACTGCGTTATTCTTACCAGGCAATAGAGAACCAGCACAGCATTGCCAAGGTTCAAAAAGAAAGCAGAAGTAACTAAGTATTGCTCATTTAACACAACCCCAACCTTAATTACTTCACAGCGTTAATACCGTAGTAGGTGTTCTAACATTTTTAAAATTTGGAGTGGTGCTCCGGTAAAGCACAGGTACTAAATCCTCGACGCTAATAAGCAACAAATGAACCCGCCGCCTCGGCCAGTACACCTCTCATTAGTTCACCTAGTGGGAGTATTTTATGGTCGCTACACCAAGACGAACCTATAGCGTCCACTCTGCACCCCATTCCAACTAATAACCTCCCGCCTATAAGAATTGGATGCTAGAGCCATATTCAATTCTGAAATGCTGTTGTTGAAGTTGGAACCTGCTGTTCAATCTAGGGGGTGCAGAAACTCATCATTGGAATAGGCTGAGTGTAGAGATATACCGAGAAATACTGTAAACCGAATGCTGTTTCGTGTTGCTATCCAAATCTGTCTGTATCCACCATTCCGTAATATAGTAGTGTTACAAACGTGCTAGTCTGCCGTTTTAACAAACACGGGTAAAGTGCCTAGGTACTACCTACCTAGGTAGTCTTTTACTTTTTATGGCTTTGAAGTACCAACCGAAGTACCTAGCTTCTTTATTATATACTATACACTCTACTATGTACAAGTTTGCTCTAGCCGAGGGTGATACTGGCCTCCTGGTTCGACACACTCCCCGAATTTGGATGGCGAATAGTACTTACCAGGTTGCATCTTTTTTGTGTTTTGTCAGCCAGTTCAAAGCTCTATGTTGGTCCACCGGCGCGACGAGAACATGCTATCCTAGGTTAGTATACCTATATTTGCAGTGCTATAGGTTAGCGATCAGCAGTCATAGTGGTCTTGGAGCCGGGGAAGTGAGATCAAGTACTATCAAAGAGCCCGTTTCTTTAGCATTCCCGAGCACCGCAGCTACGCCCTTCTGCCAGAAATGGCAACATTGAAACGATTATCAGAATCAGTCGGAAATTTATTCAGACTGTTTCTTAAAAAGAAACAGCTCTTATTCAATATAGAATTGGGCAAAATTACCTCTGCCTTCGTTCAAGACGCCAGAGTACTTCGCAATGGCCGGGTACTACCAATGGTAATTACGGCATAGCTGTACGACGACAAACAAATACAACGATGGATTACCAGCTCCCGAAAGTTACCGGAAAACAGATTAGCGTAACCAATTGTTGCCAGATTGACATGGTAATTCAGACTTCGTGAGACTAGGTTCTGCATATCAATGTATATAGTCATACGAGTCCAAGACTCTGTACGAGGCTATTCGGACATACCATCTGTAGGTCTCCCACCCGTCCGAATAGGAGTCAAGACCTTCGTGGCCCTAGTATTTGGACATTTAGGGAAGAGTACGGCCTGTAGTACCATTGCCATAAGATGGTTACCTGGGCTAGTTCCGCCAGCTCTTCTACGATCGGTGGGCTATTATCAATAGGTTCGGGAGTATATTCTAGAACCAGGTCCAATACCCAAAAGCGGTATCCGCCTTGTCACCGAGCCAAGAAGTTATAGTGACTGATTACTAGTCGAAGCGATTGTTGTCTAGACGAAGGTTTGGTCTGCCTTGTGACGGTAAAATAAGGTAGGTGCCAATAGAAAGGAGCCGCGTATGGATTGGTTAGTCGCTTTCTTTTTTGCGTCACGGCGCTATTGTCAGATGTTGTACTCTGGTTGGATTGATGGGAATTGGCTTGGCTGTTGTATATGAAGGAACAGCTCTGCAGTGTACGCACGCACGGTCCGTAACGGAGATCTTAAGATACGTGGGCTTTTGGTGCTAGAAACTTGGCCCAGAATGTACGGACTGGTCTATCCGTTGGAACAACGTCTACAACCACCACAACCGACAGTCTGACGATACCTGCTATGGCTTCCATGCCTATCATATTGCAACCCGGGCGGCTATGCTCTAACTTCGGCATCGATACAACAACCCAATTACATATTACTAAATCCTACTAGTCCAACTTCTTCCGCTCATCACTGTTCATCTCCACGAGCTCCTTCCAGGTAAATCCCAGCTATTGCTGAATTTCCTGGGACTCACCTCATCCCGGATATTATCATATGCCTGGCGTAGGGAGTCGCCAAATTTACTCATGTAAGATACCACAGAGGCGCCATGCTCTATAAGCATCTTCATAAACTCGGCTGCCACGGCCAGCGCCGTTCCGTTCCGCCCTCGCTTCATAATCAGTCGACGCACCAAGCTGCAGGAGCGTCCTACTTAGCTTGACGGATATGGTAGATCTTGCTAATGCCACGGGGGCTTCGCTGAGTTGGTAGCCTACGAAATATATATCAAAGTGGCCTTGAGACAAGTGGAATTTCCACGTATGAGCCAGTCTCTCCTCCTGAAGCGAATTGTCTCGGACATTATTGAACACGGCGGCCCCGAGAGGGCGGTTGAGCAGGCTAGTTTCCCTGAGCGAATGCATCTTATCAGAGGGAGTGTTAGGCATAGCTTTTGTTGAACTTTCCCGGACCCATGTCAATCGGGTTTAGCCTTTGCGAGTGCCCGTTTAACGAAACATTCTCGTCCCGATCGCTCTGCTCCGCCTCATATGCAATCACGGAGAGGCCTTCCTGCCCAGATACACCCGAGTCGACCATGGGAAAAATGGCCTGCGGCCACGCTGTCTGTAGTAACTGCGCTGCCGAGTCCCAAACGATGAGTGCTTCGTGCCCGAGGCGTGGCTGAAGTGAATCGAGTCCAAGATCTCGGTCTGGGCTCTTCGGGAGTATCCCCTCGTCACCCTCTGCAGAACGATACGTGCCTTTAGATGAGGCCGAGGCACTGCTTCGGAACATCTACAACGGTGGTGGTGGTAGTAGCGGTGGTGGAAAACAGTGAGCCCGGCCCAGTTCAAGACATGGGAACTCAGATCGGCGCTGACCCCCCTTTTATTCGGTAGCGGCAAGTCGAGCTAAACCACACATAGTCTTCGTCGCACAATATCATGATACTAAGACCAGGTACTTGTAGTACGTGCAATAGATACGGGCGGAAAAGATGAGGCTGATCGGGGACTCCTTATCGGCCACTGACCAAGCCGAGGGGAATGTCATTGAAACAAAGTGGAATATGAGTCTGGACCATACCTGTCGGTAGACGACTTCTGACGCTAGCCCACTCAAAGAGGCTGTTAGAATATCTGGAATAGCAAGTGGCTCACAAGACAAACCTCCCCATCGCAAAAGTGTGTTAGATCGGTAAAGGTCTATATGTGAGCGGCTTTCGGCCTCTATTGAGCGTTTTATACGTCTCATAGATATATACCCTTCAGAGATAACTTGATTTCAAACGAACAGACACGGTATCCACGGTCTACGGAGAACAAAGCGATTGTGCATCTCATCACTTGTTGCAATGCAGACTACCATGACCTGTTCTCCCGGTAGACTCCTTTGTGCTGTTACATTGGCTTGTCTTCTACAGCGTCTGTGTCTTCCGGGCAACTCTGCCTTGGCTCGTTTTCAATTTACTTCATGTTCATACAACTAGCCTTCCGTCGGGTGCTTCTAGATCGTAGTTGCTATTGCTTTTAGGCCGTATTCGGAAAGTGAAGCTCGTAGCCAACACCCTCAGTCCAGCGAAGAAGGCGTTTCGATTGGATTTTTGACTACGAGGATAAATCATGCTATTGTTGGTCGATTGTGTGAGCCGGTGTCGCAATATGAGCATTCGCGGTGCCTTCTAGCGAATATTTACATTGCTTGGTAAGAGTAGATGTTCAGTCGACCTCTCTAGATTTGCCGATCCAGGAGTTCCGGAGAAAATTTCTACTACGTGTGGTTGCCAAGCAAGCGAGACCGCAAACGAAACATCCTGGCAAAGACGGTCGGGGTTGATCGCATTTGGTGGGAAATCGAGCTCTTATGATTACGATACCCGTTGTATTTGATAATAAGGGTTTGCAGAGAGCGTGTGACACTATTCCCGCGATATGAATGTCTTGATTTTTTTGGTGAAACCAACAGCACGCCTTTTTCAAAACCATGTGGTTGTGGGTTTGGGTTTGGGTTTGGTGCGTTCGAATTCTCCGAATTGAAGAGAAAACTGCAGGAAGAAGAGAATGTGGGCAGACTCAAGTACTAGACGAGTATCTACCAAACATCATAGTCACCTCAGTTGACACTTCGAATATTGGGGTAGCGTGGGGGAGGGGAGAGAGGCTGGGGGAAGGTTGGGGGATTCTGAGGGGTAAAGATACTGTGTGGGCTCGTGAATGCGGCATGTGGTAACGGAAGCAAACCAGCTCACCGCCGGCTTTCGCAGCCATTTCAATCATAACTAATGTACTTGGATGTTTAGTCTTGCCTTAAATATTCTAGGGTAGCGTGTTAACCCGGTAATGGGGGATACTTTCGGGTACTTCTCAGCGTGACGCTCCTCATTCGTTTGTTGATTCCGGGTTTTCCCTTTATACCGCCTCCTAATAATGTCTCGGGCGTGTGTTTGCGGCTGAAGATTCTACTGCTATGCTGTCGATGTGACGATCGGCAAAACACTTGCTTGGTTTTTTCTTGGCTGCAGTTCCTGTCCTGGGGGTGCTTATCCGGGGTTTCTTGGCCGGGGTTTCCTGGCTACCTAAGGTCCAGTTCTCTCTCTGCTCACTGGAGACCAGAAACGTCCTCTTGGCAAGCCTCTCCGTCGCCGAGCAAAGCTTATGTTGACTTTTGTTGCATGAGTGAGTGTTGATTTGCAACTTACCAGTAGGCAACTTCAGCTCCCTTTGCCCTACATGTCAGATCAACATTTTCTTGTTAGCCCGCCCACCTCGTGATCACCACGCCCCTTTTCCGCGAGATCTCATGTCGGTACCTGGTTACACTATTTGTCGGTGCCCCAGTTAAGCCCCGGTACAACTTCTGTACTGTGTGGTTTAGACCGTGGGGACCCCGCATGGCGCCCGCTAGCGTACGTCGCATTGCTGATCAAGTGCATTCATTCACAAGCTCGAATCGAGCTTTGACCACTGCTCACGTACGGTACAGTCCTCGGTGTGGGTAGTACATACCGGACACGGCCAATTGGACGTTGAGCGGGCGAAGGCAAGTGAGAGATGACGAAAAGGATCTCACATCTTCCTGCCATCTACGGTACGCTACCGCGTCGGCGGCGCCGAACAGGGTATGTACTGTACTTTCCACTGTCGTCTCCAAGTATCTACCTACATACTTAATAGGCCGTTTGGTATCTTCACTCCGTGTACTGCTGTACGTCGACGTTGTCATAAAACCGATTAACGTTATAGCATCATTGTTATCCTTGTCCATCTACTCGGCTTAATTACATAAGTAGGTAGCCTTTTTTTTTATATATATATATATTTTACAAGAGCTTAGACTAGGCCTAAATCAAAATAAACCGGCTAGCTACACTAAAGGAAAGAAAGTAATGGCAAATACCGGCGATAATTGCCGTTGACTTGGTTCCCTCTACAGGGACGGCTAGAGGTACCCTCACTACCCATATTGCTTACGCACTTCAGGTAACTTCTCCATGCTATGTACTTAAGTCTATGTGCTGGCAGAGCTGACGAATTCACAGAGATTATTACTGTTGGTATAGTGTACATTAAATGTACTGTAGCCTTGCTCTCTCTATCGCGGTGAATTGATCTCGTGGACCTCGTCGGAAAAGTATTGAGGGTCTCGTGAGGGGAAGACTAGGATAACGAGTACCGAATAATACTGTACTTGTCGACCCCCATGTTATATACAGTATAGGACAGTACCAATACAATGCCATCATTACAAGGTACCTACAGACCTGGCACGAATGATCTTGGCGCCGGACAGCGAACAATGGGCATTGGACAATGGCGGTTCGTCAGCCGACAGATAAGTAGAAGGATGGGCGCTTGCTTTCTGCCTTTCACCCCGTAGGTGTAGTCGATAGAAGAGATTCCCCTCTCGTGCCTCTGAGCCGTCAATCCTCACCTCACCACCCCTCTCACGAGAGCTCTTCTTCGAACTGCCCAAAATGGCCGGCGGTGTCAAGAAGCCCGTCAACATCTTTAAACTAAAAAGCCTGAACGAGCCGAAGGGTGTCTTCAACTGGCGTCTCTGGTTTGCCGTCTGCTCCTTTGGTCTCCTGGGCGCCGCTCGTGGTGTGGACGAGGGTCTGATCAACGGCGCCTTCAACTCCAAGGTTTTCCAGGCCTCCATCGACTATGACAGCTACAGCAAGACGGAGCAGGCCAACATCAAGGCCAATGTCTCGGCCATGGTGCAGGTCGGTTCCATCGCCGGTGCCCTGATCGCGTTCTTGGTCTGCGACCGCATCGGCCGTATCTGGGCGACGCGACAGCTCTGCTTGCTATGGATCTTGGGTATCGCCATCTTCATGGGACACGGAAACAGTCTCGGCGCCGTGTACGCGGGCCGGTTCGTCGCTGGCCTCGGTGTCGGCCAGACGCCCGTCGTAGGACCCGTGTACATCGCTGAGATAGCACCGGCATCTGTGCGTGGTCTCTGCACCTGTATCTTCACCGGCTGCGTGTACCTCGGCATCGTGCTTGCGTACTTCACCAACTACGGCGCGCAGGTCAGCATTGGAGACACCACAAGCAATCGATGGGTAAGTGGAGGCGTTGTTCTCATTCGTGCACGTACATACGATCTTGGCGAACAATGAATGCTGACTTAGACGTCCGTAGCTTGTACCGACCAGCCTTCATATCATCTTCGCCGGTCTGATCTTCGTTCTCACATTCTTCCAATCCGAGTCACCACGATACCTCGTTAAGAAAGGGAAGCACGAGGAGGCGCTAAAGACGATGTCGCGCATCCGCCAACTGCCGCCAGACCACGAGTATGTCGTGAGCGAGATCACCGCGATCCGTACCGCCCACGAGGAAGAGATGGAGGCCACGATGGGACCGAACTGGACCGGCGTGCTCAAGGAGATGTTCCTGATCCCCAACAACGCCTACCGTCTCTATCTCGCCCTGTCGGTGCAGATTCTGTCACAGTGGAGCGGTGCCGGCTCGATCACGCTGTACGCCCCGGATCTCTTCGGCATCCTGGGCATCAAGGGCACGAACGAGTCGCTCCTCGTGAGCGGCGTCTTTGGCATCGTCAAGCTCGTGGCGGCCCTGGTCTGCGCCCTGTTCCTCGTCGACGTCATCGGCCGCAAGCGCGCGCTCCTCCTCGGCATCACGCTGCAGGCCATCGCCGTCATCTACATCGCCGGCTTCCTGACGGCGGTGCCCGAGCTCGGCGTCGACGACAGCTACGTGTTGCCCGGCCAGGAGGCGTCCGCCAGCCGCGGCGCCATCGCCATGATCTACATCTCGGGCTTCGGCTGGGCACTCGGCTGGAACTCGATGCAGTACCTGCTGACGGCCGAGCTGTTCCCCCTGCGCATCCGTGCCGTGTCGACGTCGCTCGCCATGACGCTGCACTTCGCCAACCAGTACGGCAACTCGCGCGCCGTGCCGGTCCTGCTTCTCCCCACGAAACTGGGCGGTATCACGCCGGGCGGCACCTTCTGGTTCTTCTCGGCCGTCACTGTGCTCGGTGGCGTATGGGTCTGGTTCTTCGTGCCTGAGACGGGAGGTCGTTCGCTCGAGAGCATGAACCGTCTCTTCGAGCTGCCTTGGTACAAGATTGGCCGTTATGGTAACGATGATGCTGATCGGTTAGACGTAGCGATAAATGAGAAGCAGGCTGATATGCTTGGCGGTACGGCTGGACACGTCGACGCGGCCGGGGAGAAGCGTCCTGAGAGAGAGGCTCAGGTTTGAGGTTTAGCATATAGGTACCTAGGTAGTTAGCAGAAATGACAGTGCTTCTACCCAATTCAGGAAGCTATCCTATTAAAATGAGAATTGTCTGAGTGCTAGCTTGTTTGTATTGCTGATGTTTAGCCGGGATTGCGCTCGATCCTCGGCACCTCAGTCGGGGAGAATATCTTGGGGATACTAGTAGTCCTATCTGGTGCTTCGAACGTCACCAAACACCCGATTGACAATGTGAACACTGATAATTAAATGAAGTCGTCGTATATACGCTGCAAACTGGGCACCGTCGTCTGACTACGATCACATCCCATAAATTCAATAGGGAATATAGTGATAGATAGTTATACTACATTAATGCCTGTAGGGAAAACAACTATAGTGAATGAATAGTGTTTTAAAGTGAGTGGAGATTTAATGGGTTAAATAAACTGTGATGAATATTTCAAGCCGAATACCTGGGTATCGAAGTAACGCGGGGAAGGAAAAAAATGAAATAATCGGCCGCCTTACTGAGTGCACACCCCCGGTTCCTAACTATTCGGAGTAGATATTAAGTGATGACACCAAGCGAGAATAATTCCTAGCAGTGATTTCTTCGCTCGACCGCACCAAATATTGTTTTGAATAAGCTAGGAGCTAAGCTTGTAGATATGCCCCCTTATCATCGTGCTCTTAGGTATAAGGCTCACGCCAGAGCTTCCTCGGGCCCCTCGGAGTTTGACTATATCTTAACATGATACCTAATTCCAGACATAGTGCCCGGGCGCGTGCTGAGGGGACTGTTTGGTAAGGCACGCTTTGGACTAAACTTGATCCTCACCCGTGCCCCTGAATTTGACATTTGCTTTCCTAGCCCTGCGAAAGCAAAAACAACTCGCCGGATGCGTCGCTTGTTACATAGAGCCGCCCAGCGGCATCGAACACCAGTCCTACAGGGCGAATACAGGTAGACGATGAGCATTGCGTCTCGTCCGGGGGATAGAATACGTCAATGCTGCCCCTGATACTCCACGAAGCAGCCTCAGGCGCGTACGATCCATCTGGGCCCTGGATAAAGGGGATCGCCACGACTTTGTATCCCGTGGGCGGCTGACGATTCCAGCTGCCATGTAATGTGACGAACAAATTGCTGAATCCCGCATCGAATTTGCAGCCGAGAGGTGCTGAGTGCGCCTGGAAGCTGAGGGTAGGCGGCACGGAAACCCGACTACAGGTGTCGTCGTTGAGATTTATGGTAGGCACCTGGACAAATTGTTGACCGACCTGAAAGACGTGGCCTGACAACTCGTCGGGCCTCCATACCGTGAAGCAGAACGGATAGCCATACCAGTCGTCATTCGCAAGCGTTACGTCTCCCAGAAAATTAAGTTCCTCAGACGGGTTATCCGTGTGCACGTCTGTCGTTGTGCCACTGACGGTGCGAGCCAGGTTGTCAGCACTATTTTCGACGCCCCAGAGCCTACCAAGTGTTAGTATTCTGATGCTACCCCTCTTGGTGCTGGCAGCATATATATGAATCTTATTACATATTGTTCCCGTCAAACGCAAGGCCAACCTCATTGCGGAGCCCAAACCCTGCGTTCCAGCCTTGCGAGACATAATTGTAACCTCCCAGTGGCACAAAGGATACGTTGAAGACCTTCACGATTGCTCTGGCAATCTTGGGGTCGATGGTATCTTGGTCGATGTTCGAATTTGAGCCGTGCGAGACGACTAACAGGTCTTGGCGGTGCGGTGGAATGATCAGTGTTCTCGTGGTATGGCCAGACGTTGCCATTCCTGAGATTACCACGACCGGGTTCGGGTTGACATCGCCCGTGGTTGGGTCATAGTTCCAGCTGAATACAGAAGACGACGAACTCGCGTACAACGTGTACCCGTCCGCACTCAGACAAACCCCGTGGTTGAGGTCGGTGTTAGAGATGAGCATACGAGTGTTGGTAATGCACCCATTGGCGTCTACGAGGTGTTGGCTAAGACCAACCCCTTCTTCAACAATGAGGAGCCGGCCCTGGCTATCCAATATCAGATCGCGAGGGCTGTGTAGTCCACCGAATACCTTGATGTAAGACCATCCGGGAGCCGTGTTATATCGGGCGACGGCATCAGGGACATTGGGACAGGGTGACAGAAGAGCTTGGCTAGATGCTTTATAGGTAGTCTTAGTGAATTTACTGAACGTGCAAGGTACATCAAGATAGGGCCAACATACTTATAGCGGCCACTATGGTCGCCGGGACCGCCAAGAACTTCATGGCGAAAGGTTGATTCCGGTGTGGTCTCGACGGCGCAGTCTCTCGAACTCTTAATTCAAAATGGTTGAGACTAGATGAAGTTGCTTTCAGATCATGACCACCACATTCCAGTCAGGCTTTGACGGTGGGACATACAGTTGGCCTAAGTGGTAAGAAGCTGCCCGTTCCCGTTCCTGTTCCTGTTCCCGTTCCCGTCTCCCCCCCGCCGGTCCTATGGCTCCTGCTACCATCTCTTTGCACGGAACGGTAGAACATTGCATCACATAATCTAAGCATCTGCCCAGGCTCGATGGTTTAGTGAGAGGCAAGTCCAGTGCGTGGGAGCACTTGTGAGGTCACACGCTGACGCCCATGCGTACACAAGGTTCGTATATGTACTACATGTATGTAAGTATTATGTATGTAGGTAGGTAGGCTCTGTCATTTCGTACGCAAACGATGACCTCGAGACGCCAGTCCTCCGGGGTACATGGATTGAATTATTAAGTATGCGTGCTATCTGCCGGTGAGAGCAGATCGAGCAGGCCGAATGCATGGCCCGAAGCTGTGATGGTTGTAGTGTCGGTTGGGGCGGTGCGTCAAGTCGTAGGCAGTCATTTACACCGGGTACTGTAGTCAGTCATCCGTGGACTTGTCGTTTTGTTTGTCCTGTACTCTTGCAAAAGGCCCGCGTGGCTGGATTCGGTTTGCGGAGAAGCCGGGGTGATGCTACGCAGCACAACTGGAAAGCAAGCATGAGACCGTGAGGCCTACGAGACCTACGACTCACCGTTCACCGGGCACGCAACACAGGCGAACGAGAACGGCCCTTTCGCGCTGTCACCGGTCCAGCCGTGCCGTTTACAATGTGATTGTCGAACACCAGACTCAGACTGGGAGCCACATACTACCGAGTTGTCTTTTCGCCCGATATGGTAAGACCGTGCGCATTCATCGTTACAAAATCGACACGGGCGATAGAAACAAAGCGGCGATGTGGCAGGCATATTGGGGGTTGCTGTTGCTTGTGGATCAGAGGTAAAGTTATCGAGTTCAGTGTTCATTGCAGTAATATCAATCGTACTTGAGTACTAAGTACCTAAGTACCTTACCTTAGGTACACGTAGGAGGCCAGAGATTCCCCACACCCACACGGTCGGGAATGTGCTACCGTATAAGTACCTACCTATGTACATGCCTACTTACAGTAGGTATGCACTGTAGCCAGCTTACATAGTACTGTACTTACCTACTTACTACTATGTAGGTCACCTCCTCCTCCTACCTTGGAGGCGGTCCATTGGACTGTGTACTGTACTGTAGGTACCGATTGATAACATCGAAGATGGGGCCTTTTTATCTTTATCAACAGTAAACAAACCAGACGCCCTCGGACCCTTCAACACGGAAAAGCATCCGACATCCCCGCCTGCTTTGCTTGTGCAAGCACCTACCTACCTACATTACCTACCTACCCAGGCGCCGTGAATGTGAAACGGGCAATTGGCGTAGCATCGTGCCAATGGGCCCGGTGTATGGCCGTCGCCGCCCTTGGCTCCGAGAGTCGCAATGGACATGGACGACTTCTCCGACGATGACCTCGACGCCCTCAACGCCAACGCTCTGCAGGAGCTCGAGAACAACGCCATCCAGTTCACCCAGGCCCAGAAGACCTATGAGCGTCCCAACCCGCCTGCGCCCCCGCGGTCCCTGCCGCCGCCACCTCGCGGCCGGCGACGGTCCGATGTCGCCTACGGTGTCGACGATGATGATCTCGACGATGCCGTGGTAGTTGTGCAGGGTGCGCCCCAGCCAAAGTCTGCTCTGCCGTCTGCGCGTGCTGTCGCGTCTGCCAAGTCTGCCCGGCTTCCCTCCAGGGTGCAACCTCACCAGCAACGAGAGCAAAAGGAGACGTGGCGTCCCGTTTCTGTTGCCAACCCCGGCAATCGCCTTCCCCCCCAGCCCGCCGATTCTGCCTTCCGACCGCCTGCTCATCCTGCGTCCGTCGGCCCTCGTGCTTCACAGCAGCTCCCTTCACGAAACCAAGCGCCCCTGCTTCCCCGTCCTGCCCCTACGGTATCATCCGGGTACCAGCCGTCCCAGGCCCCACGCCAGACGGGCGCCACCCCCCATGAGCTTGCTACGCTTCAAGCACAGATACTGGACCTCAAGTCCAAGCTTACCACCAGAGAGGGAGAGATCAGTATCGTGCGGAAACGCCTGGAGAAGACGCGTGAAGATCACGAGCGCGAGCTTCAGATCGTCAGGGCACAGACAGCTGAACAGCTCGCAAAGCAGGAACGGGCTGTCGAGGCTGCGAGAGCTGCTCAGCAATCCGCAGCCACCGAGCTCGAGTTCACGAGGCGGGACCTGAGGGAAGAGGTCGTCCGCGCCAAGCGCCAGGATGGCCCAGGCACGCCCAAGAAGAACGCCGTTGCGAAGGCATGGGGCGTTTCGGACGGATTCGAGGATGTCGAGATGGCCGGCAGCCCGAGCAAGGGGAAGCGAGGTAAAAATATCGGTCCAGTGGCCGGTTCCGTCGTCGAACCTCCCGCGAAACTCTTGCGGACGCCCACCAAGAGCAAGCGGAAGCGCCCAGCGGTAGACAGCCCCGTCACAGCCTTGGAGACACATTCAGAGGATGTGGTCATGCTGGACGATGTGGGGGTACCGGTACATGATGTGGCCGTTGTTGGTTCAATGGCGCCTGTTACGCGAAGCAGTGTGCCCTTCGATGTAGGACCCGGACCACGTTTACTTATGAATCATCCGACACTAATGTTCTCTAGTACTTGAAAGTGATCTTGAACCATAGTTCGGCACACGGCCGTCCCCTGACTTTTGAGTACCTATCTCGTTTCGAGCTACCGTCCAGGCCCAATGAAAGCCTTGCTTCTATCCTGCTCCAGAAGCTGAGCACCGCCGGCAACCCTGACGACCCTACGCAGCTGCCTATCCAATTCTGCTTGGAAGTCATCCGGCTGTGGGATGCGTGTAAAGCCGAGAAACTCGTGAGCGCTCCCTGCCCCCCCCGGTTCCCAGGTTCCCAGGTGAGACCCGAGCTGACCGAGTCACAGCTGGCTCCCATTACTGAGCTCGTATCACTGGTTTCATTCACTATGCAGCTACAGACCGTGGCACTCGCTCCGTACATTGCTCCCACTCTACTTCCGGTGGCGATGGATTCCTGCTATGACGTGGCTATACCCCGGTTTAGCAATCCGGTTCCCGGCGAACCAACAGCCGAAGATTTTCTCCAACTTAGGGACAATATCGACACGCACAAGATCCTGTCACTCATGTATCTTACGGTGCTGGGCTGCGCGACGTCCGAACCAGCCGTCGGCAGCATCTTGTCGCCAGCTGTAGATTTCTGGAGCCTAGTGCATATGCACTTTATACTCGTGCACCTCAACCGCAAGCAGCCCATCGACGACTTCATCGCGGTGTTGAGGCTGCTCTGTACGTCCGTGTTTGAAGACACTATCGGACCCATCAATCCGGACAGGTCGCCGGAAGTGATTGCGCAGTTGCTAATCGATCGGATCTCCGTCTACATGACGGACACGTCGCGATGGGATGCCGACGAGACGAAACTACGGGAACTACGGCTGGCGTCGCTGCAGACGCTCTCGGCGTTTGCGCGGTCTCCGTTCGGGCTCGCGCACCTCGCCAAGCACGACTGGATCATCCCGCGGCTTGTGACGCTACTGTCGTGCTGCATCGAGGAGCTCTACGACGGCGACATGCAGTACTCGTCGGCGGGTGAGGACGGGGACGCGGACGGGCTGCAGAAGGTAGTGGCGCACACGATGTTCCTGCTCCACATGATCATCACGAGCCAGGCGGACGGGAACGCAGTCGACGTGTCGGCCAAGCTGTCCAAGGTGACGGGTGGGTCGCAGAAGTACCTGCTGAGCCTGTCCCGGCTGAACTTTGCCGACGACCTCGTCTCGGAGGACACGGCGGAGCTGGCACACGAGCTACTGGAGTTGGCGGTGACGTCGGAAGCGGGCGAGGAGCTGGGGGAGTTTTTCAGCGGTTGAAGCTGGTCTATATACTTGCTGCAACTGAGGGGGCGGGGGGGGGGGGGGGGGGGAATGGCATGTGTGGTTTATCGTTGGGGAATCTGGAATATTGAAAATTGGCGAATTGGTGACAGAAATTAGGGGGGTTGGCGGGACATAAAGGGGAATGAAT
>MU383240.1:0-20384 GCA_022495125.1 Xylaria acuta | reverse complement strand
CCCCCCCCCCCCCCCCCCCCCCCCCCCCCCCCCCCCCCCCCCCCCCCCCCCCCCCCAATGGCATGAGTGGTTTCTCGATGGGGACTCTCGAATCTTGAAAATAGGCGAATTGGTGACAGAAATTAGCGGGCTTGGCGGGACATATCAGGGACTGAATATCATCATGTTTTTGGTGGTGCATGGTGGGAATGAATACCCGGATCGGAGGCGATGATTTTCAGCACGCGCATATGTACTTGTGGCGCATCTCATAAATAGCAGATGCGAAGATGGCATTCTGGACCAGAGGATATATATATATATATATACATTGAAGCTCGTTTAGTTTGCTATCTCTTCTTCTTCGAGACTTGTGGTGTCTGGCTGATTTGCATTAGGTACTATACCTCTATTTTGCATGTGAAAGCGCGCGACGGGGTGCCGGAAAGATGATGGGGCCCGCTCCAATCCGATTGCAGCGCTGTCGCCACCAGCGTAAATCCTGTACGTACGTACCTCAACCCAACAAACAATCGATGAGCAGGCTTGACCCCATTTCGCGGTCCCCCCGATTCCGCAGAATACCGTCATATCTGATATTTGGCGTGTTGCGCCGCATGGCCTCCTGTCCTAACCTCATAAGATACACCGTCGACCGCTCGCGCACACGCACACGCACACACACACGCACACGCACACGCAACAGTCGTTTGCTTTCCTCGAGATCCAGTTCCGTGCTGTGGCTGTTGACGCGCTCGTCGTATCCGCCGTCCTTGTCCAACCCGACGTTGTCTCACACCCCCGCCTGCGCCCGCGCCCGCGCCCGCGTCTGTGTCTCCGCCAGGCCATCGTCACCGTCACCGTCGTCGTGAAAACAAGGCAAGACAAGACAAGACAAGACAAGTCAGTACAATTATAAGACACCCCCTGGACGCCATGACGAAGCCACGTCGTGGGGTCCGCTTCCCCAGCCGGGCCGCCAACGGCCACTCCTCTGCCGACGGCAGGAGGTCCAGCATGAGCGAGGCCAGCGAGGACGGCTCCGGGTCGCCCGTGAGAACGCGGGGCATAGCGACGACGACACAGTTGGATAATATCCGCGAGGTATGGGACCACCGTCCTCCCGTCTGCCCTGTCTGCTTCCTCTTCTCTCCCCAGCCTCTCTCTTCCTCTCCGTACCCGTCAACTCCGACTAACTCGTCTCGCGCTTCCTCTCCCCGCCGTACAGAAGCCAAACGATGCCTCCTCCTCCTCCTCCTCCGCCGCCCCGCAGCCGTCCGAGTATGAGAAGAAGAAGGCCAACTTCCTCGTCCGCACCTTCTGGACCTTTGTCATGATCGGCCTCTTCTTCACGGCCCTGTTCGCGGGCCACATCTACATCATCGCCTGCATCACCATCGTCCAGATCGTGTCGTTCAAGGAGGTCATCGCCATCGCCAGCGTCCCCAGCCGCGCGCGCCAGCTGCGGCCCACCAAGAGCCTCAACTGGTACTGGCTCGTCACCACCATGTACTTCCTCTACGGCGAGTCCGTCATCTACTACTTCAAGCATATCGTGCTCGTCGACCGCGTGCTGCTGCCGCTCGCCACCCACCACCGCTTCATCAGCTTCGTGCTCTACGTCATCGGCTTCGTCTTCTTCGTCGCCAACCTCAAGGCCGGCCACCTCAAGTTCCAGTTCACCAACTTCGCCTGGACGCACATGGCCCTCTACCTCATCGTCGTCCAGGCCCACTTCGTCATGAACAACGTCTTCGAGGGCATGATCTGGTTCTTCCTGCCCGCCTCGCTCGTCATCTGCAACGACATCTTCGCCTACATCTGCGGCATCTCCTTCGGCCGCACCCAGCTGATCAAGCTCTCGCCCAAGAAGACGGTCGAGGGCTTCGTCGGCGCCTGGGGCATGACCCTCGTCTGGGGCTTCCTGCTGACCAACGTGCTGATACGTTCCAAGTACTTCATCTGCCCCGTCAATGACCTCGGCGCCAACGTCTTCACCGGCCTCGAGTGCGAGCCCAATCCCGCCTTCTTGCCGCACACCTACACCTTGCCTCATCTGTTCTTCCTCCCCGAGGGCACCACCTTCTCCTTCACCTGGGAACCCATGCAATTCCACACCATGGTCCTCGCCTCGTTCGCCTCGCTCATTGCACCGTTCGGTGGCTTCTTCGCGTCCGGCCTCAAGCGCACTTTCAAGATCAAGGATTTTGGCGATTCCATCCCGGGCCACGGTGGCATGACGGACAGGATGGACTGCCAGTTCATCATGGGCTTCTTCGCTTTTATATATTACCAGACCTTCGTCGCCCAGCACAAACTCAACTACGGAAACGTCATGGAGCTTGCTATCACGGGCTTGACTCTGGAAGAGCAGATGGAGCTGGTCCGAGGGTTGAGCAAATATCTCGAGAACCAGGGAGTACTTCATCCCGAGGTAAGATCCTCTTGTCTTTCTTATACTGTTCTGCCTATATTTCCTTTATCCCAATCCCTTTAAGCCCCTCATTTGTGCCATGCTAACTGAGCCCCACAGATTGTGGCGGGTCTCGACAGAGCCTTGCTAGCTCGCCGGTAGGACTTAACTTTTTGACACTATACACTCATAGACTTCCTTGGGGAGGTAATACGGACAGGGGGTTTTAAGGACAACGTGTAAGAGAACCGCGAAAAAGGGTTTATCTAGGGTTTCCATGAGAGGCGTGCCTAGGAGAGAAAAAAAAAAAAAAAAAAAAGGTGAATGGCTGGCATGAGTCACGAACTTGGTGGTGATAGACCCGAAAATACCTTCTGTAGACGCACGGAACTTCCTGATGCTCGGAATTTGTTACGAATGACTACCTTTGTACTATGTCCCCTTGTTATATTTAATGGACGAGTTTTGTTCATCGTTTAGCTTCCGTGGTGTCTTGTGGAATACTGTTTTAATTCTACGTAGGGGGTTTCCGTTAGGGTTTTTGTGGATACGATACTGTTGTCAAAAAGGAGGAGGAGGAGGGTGAGGAGATTAGAAATGAAGATATTCGTCGTCTATAAACAACGAGGTAAAAGTTTTGCAAGTAGAGTTATGAAGTACATATTCGAAGATACGTAGATAAATTTGTGTGTGTATCTGTTTTTGATCTAATCGTTTGCTTGGTTTGATACTGAGCGATGGGTTAGGATAGGTTAATTACACTGGCTATGTGCTTGATAGAGAGAGAATACCTTCAGTGTTAGTCGTGGCTTGGGCGGTAATAATAGATTGCATGTTGGTGTTGAATAAGGGGTGTATTAAATGAACTTTGCCTTTTTAGACGTCCGCATTAATCTTCACGGCCTGATAACTGCATATAATAGAAGCTATATTTCTTGGGTTCTCCTTCTATATGGATGCACTCACCTACGTACTGGGAACTTTATTTTGTAATCGGATTCTTATCCTGTTGTGAAGAGATTCTTTGGGTCGTGAAAGAAGCAATAGACTTCGATATCTCCCTTTGCGTTTAATTCCTATATCGGGCATCTGGTAAATTTAGACGTGTTGGTTTGGTTTTACGTGTAAGTAGTAACTATAAAGGACCTGGGAATGGGGAATTTGAGTACTATCGGATAGGATGTGATGGAGGAGGGACTGCGGGATGGGGAACCGTATAAGGGTTAGTTGGCATGCTGGGGTTATCTGCTGTCTGATGGAATCTAATTATAGGTAGGTGTTGTACAGATATCGGACTGTTGGTGTATGGTTATGGTGCTCTTGGTTGCGGTAGCGAGTCGTCAGATGGCTACCAACTGTTATGACTGTGATGGAGAAATAGTTGACGAGGCGGAAAAGCTCTGCTCCTTATATTTGTCGTCCTGTACGAACGTCTCGTCGTGTTTTTGTAGCACAGGCGCGCGCAGGCTGCCTTCGTCCACCCGTGCTAAGTGTTGAGAGAATACCTCCTGAGTGGCCTGGTGTTTGAATTGTGGCTGGGTGGTCGCCGTTCCTGAGTCAGTGTAATGCGACCAACATGCCACACACCCGCTTCCATACCTTTTCCGGTATTTGCGTACGGCCATAACGAATTTCATAAAATGTTAGTTACGGGGCAGGATAGCCACTCGAAATCATGTCTCTACACCCAACAGGTGTCATAGTATCGGTTAGGAGACGGTATATCCGGTCAATATTCTAACATTTTGAGACCTGGGCAAGGTTCCTCCTGTCGTACTCTCTGTTAGTTGTTTTGCCTCATGGTACGCAAGGGTTATCGACTTGTTGGACCACATTAGGGGAGTAAGTTAACAATCGAGGGGAAAAGCGTAGGAATAATGATGTATACAATCGTCGAGAGTTACCCTACTTCGCATACCAAAGCTTCCTCTTCAATTAAATCATGTACATACGCTCTACCGGGTTGACTATTCCAGTGTCTATTCGTGCAGGTACATTTCTGCGCTCATCTTCGTTTTAATCATCCTTGTTTCTTTCTACCTCGGACTCGAAACCAATAATCTCATCAACTCCAATATGATGAACTGCTGTTGCAAGAATGACACTACCATCGATATCAGTGGACAGTTATCGAGCATTAGGCAGGGCGGCAGCAACAGCACCGCTTCCCCGGTCGATATACAGGGTTACCGGCCTAATCCTTTTATGGCGTTCCATGGCTCGGATAGTGTTCTAGAGGTGGCTGCGGACGTGATGGATGAAAGGCGGTGTGAGGACGGGACCTGAACGTGATCTTTATACATGGTGCTTCCGTGGTATTCATCGTGTTTCATGCGGCCGGTTGTCTTGTGATATCTTGGAGTGGGGTGGGGGTATTAAGCCTTGGAGTTGATGACTGCGGTTGATGGAAGTTGGAAAGAAAGGAGAAGAGATAGTAAGCCGGAATGAGGTGCAGAAGCGTCCATCCACCCACCTTGTGCGCCAGGTTATAGACAACGAAAGATCGAATAGATTATTCTTTTGGTATTATTGTTGACACTCTCGCTGTCACGAGGCTTGAGACTGCGCAACAGAGAGATTTCTGTATAGAGACCAGCATAGCTCACGGAAGTATCCTAGAAATTTTCACGCATCCGCAAGTGTTCAATACATACTTTAAGATCTGTACCAATGAAGGTTTATACCTACACCCTGTTGAATTCGCGCGCCCGGTTATGGGAAACGCGAGGTCACGCAGTGGAGAATATGCCACTGGTATTGGCAGAATCGGTGTTTGTTTCCACGGCTGGACATATTAGTTATCGTTTTTGCTATGATTTTGACGTTGCCGGTCGTGCCAATATGTACTTCATGGATTGATGCATACATGCGGCAATTTATATAGCCGCATGCCACCTAAATTTGAGGGTTAGTGATTTGTGATATATCACATCTATTACTCAGAAGTACCTGATCTCATGCAAGATCCTGCGCATGAAACTTGGCAAGGTGGGATACATCCCGTCACGTCGGCAAGTATACAATTAAAAATAGATAGCATTTCGGCCTAAATACCCCTTGGGAACGCGAGAAGGAGTTAGGGATTGTATTGTAATTCATACCGCCAAATGGTTTCGTAGTTAACGCTATTAGCAACCTCGGGAAAACAACATTCTACGCTACGTTTCCTATAATCTGAACCATGTCTCTTGCCGATATTGCAGCCAAGCGACGTAGGGCTACCTGATGGGCTTTGCACAACAAACGTCGGCATGGATAGTGCAGTAGAAGCGAGAGATACTATTGGCTTCCTATTACCTTCTGACAACAAATATGTTTCCGTGTGACCACGTTTATGAAGCTTTACAGCTACGACCACAATTTTCATCTATTAAACCGTCAAGCTTCAATCTCGGTCCCGTTATGCAAGAGTACCAACACATAGAACTGAAACTACAAAGTTATAGTAGTCGGCATGACAAGCACTGCTACCCACATCCACGGGGATGTACTTAGGGTGTAGCCGCGCCTCCCGACCGCCTTGACAGCACGTACTAATTTCATGTACATTTTTTTCTCAATAACATTGGAGGGCAAATACAACCTTTGGTACCAAGGCACACGACTGCGGTCGTCTAAAAGGCCTGTCAATGGGTGTATATAGTGTGGCAAAAACATCGCCACCGGTCCGGGAATAACAGTATTTTGAGATCGGGTGCGGGCAAACGTCGTGTTACCCACCCGCAACTTTCATAGACGGAAGGGTGGAAGATTGGAGAAGGGGTATGTGGGTAGCCTGATACGTGAAACATTGGTACACGAGATAGTCATTTCAGCGATTGCCCACAGTACGTGCATTCTACACTCAATTTACCTCAATGGAAATAGTGAGGCGAGAGTTCGTGGGGTAAGCAATTGGCCGAGACGCTGCTATGCAAGACTTATAATCAGGAGTGAAGTTGGTACGGGAGCCGTGAAAATACAGATGGCTAGCAGCCGGCAGCTGAAACTTTAACAGCAACAATTCGATCTTCTCGTGCTCCCCGGGTGTGATATTGTCTTGTAGCGCCAGTCACCTGGCTCGGCCAATTAATTTCCAGCTCCGTATCCTGTGCCTATCGAGTTAAGTAGCTGGGCATCCCGAAACACGTCCCAATGGAAGCGTGCTTCCTATATGTGTATCCATCCATACTCGGCCATATATTGCCGCCACACAGGGAGATGCGATGCGGGAGACGGGCTCTAGAGCAGGCACGTTGTTAGAAAGGGGGATGAGAGAAAACGGCGGCGTCTACACGCATCTAACCAGCGTCTTACACACCATCAGAGGCGACGCACGAGTAGATATATTACCTAGTGTGGAGGGTGGTCAGGGGCGAATCATGTCGCATCGCATCTTATCGCATCTTACATGTTGAAAGAGCCCCCAAAGAACATCATACCTAGGTGTGAGATACTAACCTAGCATTTTGACGATCCGTACATACATACCTACATCAAACACAGTTATAGTCATTCGAGCTGAAGTAGGTGTGGGCTTACTTCCTTTCTCGGCAGCTCGCTACCCTTGCCCAAAACACGACGCCATGCAGAAATTCTTATGCACGTAACTCGCGCTGATAAACCGCCGCATCGCCCATGCGCAGTGGCTAACACCACGTTTTCTCTCACTTTCCGCGTCATGTACCTACTGAAGTGATGGGTATCGGGGTCATGTGCCACTGCGGGCTGTCTCTGTTGCGCCGTAGATCCTCCTTTGCAGGACCAATCTTGCAGGCTCTGCATCGCAGATGACCGAGCGCCCGGCTGCATTGAATTTGGCTATCACGTCCTATGTCGGTATTGCTGTCGACGTTTTACCTACTTTTTGAGGAGAGATGGCGTCGGGCTGCACGCTGTGTTCTCTTTACCAACGCCCTCATCCAATGCGGCATTCTGCGGTTCGGCCGGCGAAGTGGAATTCGGCATTCCACTCGAGCGGATCGCCCGGTTCGAAGCTTGGGGCATTCCCACCCGCCTGAGGAATTATGCGTGTTAGCGCGGAAGGCCAGTATTTGTCCGGAGATATCAGCTCGCTACGCCCTTAGCGAGAATCGATAATGCTTGTAGGTCGGCTGCAGCTGCATCTCCCGGGTAATTCCGCCGAGCTGGGTCTTGGGAGATGCTGGATAACACCCGATTGGGAATTCCAAGGCCATGGGGCGGGATCTTTACACCACCCCGGTCCCACAGGCAGTTTAAAGATACAGTAGAGCCGTAGACCGAGGCAGTATAGTGAAGGGCATGATCCGTGCTGAGGTGAGATGGGGGGAAGGCTGCGTGCCTGGTTAAAATACGGGGTAAAGCAAGACATGGCTGGCGCTGACCCTCGTTCTTTCTAATCAGTTGCGTCCCATCACTTCACTATGTGAGGCATTTACATAGTTGCATACACCAAATATAGTCAGCCTTATGCATGTGTATCGTGAAGGTATCACGAATCTGGTGATCGGAGGAGGGGGATGATGGTATAGGATGCTGACCCTTGGATACCCCTCAGCCAAGCCGAAGGAAGAGATGGGGTTGTAATAATGGTGAGACAAGGTATACACGCCAAGACACACCCGAACTGGCTTATCCTTTCCTACACCCACCGCACGAAGCACACGGGCCGTGTTACAAGCAAGCAAGAAGAGATGCCTAATGTTGTTTGGATTTGAGATCTGTCGTCACCGTACAGCACCGGGCAACACGAGAGACACGTCGCCAACGTTGCTAGGAACCACGAAAGTGAAGCCCCACGCCGCGATCCGTCTATACCACTCTTCTAGTTGGGTTGCTTACCAACGGGCAGACTGACAAGCGTGGGCTTGGACTTCGCGATGTGTAAGTAGATTATGCTTACCCGCGTTGTTGGCCTTGCGGTGACTCGATGTGGAGGGACTGGCATGATAGCTCTCCGCAGTAGATAGGTATGCTAACCTATGCGATTCTCTCTTATGCGTGTTGGCCATTCTTAGCTTCGCTGCTGGCGCGTACCGCATCTAACGACATATACTTATACTCCAGGGACCTGTACAGTCGGTACCCGATTCTAAGTCTGCTTCCCGTTCACTCGAAGTCGCAAATCTGCACGTCTACCCGGGCCAACAATTGGGTGCCTTCTGAAGATGCTACGCCCATGATTGGATACCGACGCAGCGGAACCGTAAAACACAGACCGGATGAGACTATATACCAGCTTTGGGCCGTGCCCGGTCTCTTGTCCGTTGCCTGCTGATCACATATACGTGTAAGACAAACTGGATTTCTCTTCATCCAATGTTGCCGCACGCCCATGGTCGTTAGACATGTGCGTGGGCCAACATCACACAGCGAAAAAGGACTCATTCATCTCTACCGTCATCGTGCTCTTGTGAGTGGTAGAAGATCTGGTTTCAAGTATATCTCGTCACACACCTTGCTGAAGAAAACCCATGTAAGTCGCGTTCCCTTATAGGGCGAGCGACAAGGGTAGCGGGACTGCGCCCTGCGCGTTTTCACTCATGGAAACTTATCACCTGCCCGCCCAGCGTTGCACTGACGGCGCTTGTCATGCCCGGGTTATCCATCCTGTTCATGCTGTCCACACGTGTAGCTCAGCCCTAGGAGACTTCTCAGGCAGCAAAACGTCACCCTCCAAGAAGCCGATGAATTGCATACTGTCAGACAGTGGCTAACATACCTGGTCACCTAGCCCCAGCCAGGCATGGGGCAATGAGGGGCTCATGATCATGTCTCTAGGTACTTGTGAGTTCCCGTGTTGTCCAGACGCCCCGGCTGTGCCGTCATGATAGGTTGAAATAGAAAAATTGATGTCTTCACATGGCATGCCTTTTTGTGACGGTTAGTTGAAGGTTATTTCGTGGCGAGAGTCTTGGGACCAGATGTAGGACTGGGTTCCGTCCCTCCTATATAGGCCTTGTTGTTCCTCCTCTGTATCCCGACAGTCGGCACACTCCAGTATCATATCATCCATTCTATGCCGCTTGTTGCAACAGCCTATATGATAGTGATAATCAAAATGACTATCGGCATCCCGTCCCGGTTGAGGTCGTACCTTCGCCAGAAGCTCGAGAAGCTCGAGAAGACCAAGAGATGCAACGCCCAGACGTCCACGGACTCAAAGAAGACAGGGAGTAGAGATCTAACTTCACCGGCGACACCTATAACAATTAAGTCTAATGTACCCACGCCGAAGACCAGATTCGATGAACAGCATGACTCTTCATTCTTCCAGAAGTTACCCTTGGAGATAAGGAAGATGATCTATGCCTATGTGTGGCAGGGACCTTACGATCACATGTATCACGAGTCTAACGGTCGGCATTTACATTTCAAAGATGGCCATTGGGTGCACACTCGCTGTGTCATGTACCAGGAGGACGATGAGGATTCGGATCTGATTCAGAAGCAGATGGATCTGATACGCAACACGGGTAGAGGAGACCTGCTTCTCTGGCAGCGAAGACTGGCCTCGACATGGGGGCAGCGTCATTGGAGGTGCGCTGAAAGAATCGAGTATGGCAAACCGACCTCGATCGACCGCACCGACCTGGGCGCTCTGATGGTCGCGTGCAAAAAGATGTAAGTCTTTCATTCGAGATTTCCCGTATTGGAAGCTAGACGCTGGATGCTGACGAACATTCCCAATGCCAAGGCATCCAGAAGTGATAGAGTCCTTTGTTGAATGCCACAAGATGATATTCAACGACGTTTTCTCCGCCCACCGCTTCCTATTGCGGCCTGGCTCCTCCCATCCTATTCGTCACCTCCGAAAACTTGACCTCACGCTAAGCGTGCCGTTCCACGAACTCGCGCCCTTTATGGCTATTGGCCCCTCGGATACCGACGACGACGACGACGTTGCCGAAAGAACCTCTCTCACGAGGGCCAAGAACGGTCGCCTGGGCGCTATCCTCGCCGCCCTCGCGGAGCATCCCACGTGTCTGCACAGCTTGCGGGTCTCGCTTGATGTGTACGACCGGGGTCCGTGGCGGAAAATCCCCGAACGCGCCCTCGCATCACGCCTAGAACGGATTGCCGTGCGAAGGGGCAAGCAGGGGGAAGTAAACTACACCGTCGAGCTCCCATCCGCGTTACCTATTCGGACGCATTATGCTAGCCTACAAGAATTAGAAGACGGCTGCGAAGCTACCGAAGGTGGCGAGAATAGAGTTGCAATGCCATTCGAAGTCACACGTCGGCCTCCTCTGCGATATTGGCAGTTCAGTCCGGGCGAGGTCGAGCACTTCACCTGGGAGACGTGTCGCGGCGAGAAGCGGCACCAACACTGCTGGATTGCGCTGAGCAAGGCGACACGATTCATCTCGAATCCGTACCTAATCGACTTCACCGAAAGATGAGATGGGGATGACATACGGTCGCGTGCTTTACCTGGCATCATCTGCCATGTCCGGTACGTGTTGGCTCAACCCGCTGCTACCCCTCCGCACTGGAGTGAAGATGAGTCAATAGCACTGGTGACCAAGCTGTGCCGTTTCATCTGCAGCGCGTGGTTGGGCGTCAGGGCAGGGGTCTTGAACACGCGGTGACAGGGCGCATGCAGTGAGGTGGGATCACATGTGTTGATCATATGGGGCGGTGCTATTCTGGTACCTATGAATTGCGGCTCTATGTGGCCTCCACTTGATCTACGGGGTATATTTAGACGAGAAACATGTTCATATGTATGATCGTCATGGCTTGAGCTAGGGCACCAGAAGGCGTTGAAGTCATTGTGTAAAATAGGCAGATTGTACTCCAGGACCGCCCGTCCCTATGGTCTAAGCTAGGTAATTACTTCTTCGTCGCTGAAACTACATAGCACTATACCCAGCTCGTCTAATGATCGAGTCTCATACTTACACATAAAAGCAACTCGCACCGACTCGCCATTCGTGGCGCGACGGGATTGTAGCTCGACGGTGTCGTTATGTTTATTAGGCATCAGTATCATTGTGGTTATCATTCGTCACTGACGGGCGCACCGCTCATTCAGTTAGGGTGACATAGCCCACCGTGACAAACCAAAGTCTCTATCACAACGTCCTATCCACTATTACGAGATGATAGGTGGCCGGGCATCGCAGTCATACATAAGTCTTGTAAGAAGGGAACAAGCAGACGACCGAGGAAGTGGAAGGGCGTGCTGCACGCAAACCCACAGTTCAGCGCACTACACGCGTATTGGATTACACAGCTGGATAGCGATGCCTTCCTTTGGTTGGAATACGGTGGTCAGCCATCCCACCCGTTGTTGTAGTGGACGTTGCCTGCAACATTTGGCCGGCGCCCCGACGTTGTCGTCGTGCAGTCACAATAGCTCCCCACCATCGGCATGCAGCATTACAGTTGCTGGCTTTACACGCATGGTACGGCCGAGTCCACCCCCGGCGAGCTGGCGCTATAGGCATGTGCATGTCCGTGTCGAGGCATCAGAGCGGGCCAACGTCACAGCGCAGGCAGGCCACGGCTTTTCAGCGCGGTTGGAGTCTTCCAACCCCGACCATCGTCGCCCAATTGAGTCTGTCGAGAATCAGCACATTCCCTCGGCCGATAGGTCTGTGTCACCTGTGCACGTTCGCGACTAATGACCAGTCAGAGAGGAGAGGTTTTCGGTGTGGTGGGATTGAATTAGCATATCGAGGTAGGCTTTAAGATGTGCAAACTTTAGCAGCCAGCATGTCGAACCAGTATTTTGTTCAGCTTAACACGAGGGTAAGATAGGAATCCCACGCCCAAGCTATGAAGACCGTCGTGGTCTTTTTCCTTTCTCATAGTTGTCATGTCCAATATACTTATCGTGGCATTCCTATAGATACATCGAGGTATTCCCAAGCCTCTATACCTCAATGATTTTCGTTTTTATAGACCTTGAGTTCGTGCACTGTTTCCTTGTGCCTTCCCCTTTGCAACCACCCATTTCTCTACTCCGCTCGCTTGACTTCTCTCTCGTCCTTTCTTTGCCTACTCTCCACGAGCAGCGCGACTACTCCAGTGCTTTGTTGTGTAACGGGCCATGTGCTCGGCTCTGCATAGTTTTATCCGACATAGCACGCTTTGGGTCGATGCGTTTCGTAACCATCCGTCTTGACCTAGCTAGAGATGACGATGATGAAGTCGGGGGTTGGCGGCGGGTTCATGAGCGTTGGGCGCTCTTTGCTGTCCGCGGCATTTTATCCTGTTATCTCACGGTCCAGTTACCTGATATCGCGCATCTGGAGCAGCCCCATCCATACCAATATCTTGATGGCGATAAAACTCCTTTTTGAATTGAGAGATATACCAAGACGAGTTGGGTCTCTGTTAGAGATGATCGAAAGGTTGAGCCGTTGGTTGAGCCTCCGCCTGGAAGCTCGGTGAGTGGCCGACTCAAGGGGTTGAGTGAGTCAAAGCTGCAAAAGGTGACGAGGGACTTAAAAGGAATTTGTCGTGGGTATGACATCTGACTAATACATCGTGATAAATCAGCAATGAAAGCCCCTGAAGAACGCCACCCTTCGACAGAAAATCGTCCTTATGAAAATATGCCATCATCTACATTATCCGGAGTAACGGTAATATCCTCACATTTTCATGTATGAATATTGCTATTTTCCTTTTCGGTACGCACCTAGTTAGATACGCAGAATATACAGTTCTTGTCTTCCGCGTCCGGTTTACGGCCTTTCAGTAAATAAAGTATCCCCAAATAATATGTCAAATCTCTCTATGAGTGTCTAGTTATCGACGAAGACTGCCAAGCTGTCCATATTCTGGGGAACAGGGACAAGTTGTAGTTGAGGTATACATAAGTGTTGTTGCACACAGAGTTCGGAACTATTTAAAGTGTAATCTACTGACTGTGTAAGAAGGACCTTCTTAAAGGGTGTTGCCGCGATGCTGGCAATAGTCACGAAAGGACCCCCAAGATGCGGTCCGGCTAGGACAGCCAACTTGTCAACCATTCCGGCCTGTTTGTCTTCAAGTCAAAAAAGTATAGGTGCTTATTAAACTTTAGCCATGCACACCCAAGCAGAGCAAAACGCGATTGCCAAATGAAGACCTGGTCGAGTCCGTACTTGTCATCAAGAAGGTTGCAGATACCAAACTTTATAATTTATGTCGTATTCGGGTTTGATTCTAAGGGTGATTACTGTTTATAGTTTATAAGTAAGATTACTACTGTTCGCATTACTAGTAGTTCTAATATTAAGTATTGTTATTGCACAAGGAGGCAGTTCAGTTTATAGTAGCTGAGTTCGCACCGCTGCTATATACGTTCTGAGTCTCTACCCCGTGTAATATTAGTGGTATTTTAATTAAGTTTAATTCCGTGACTGGCCCACAGACGAACGTGGCGGTCAAGGGTCATTTGTCGGCCTGACTGTTGACTCCGGAACGGGATCGAAATAGCGAGGGGTAGCCGTAGGCATACCAAAACCCTCAATTCTAGTGCGTGGCCCTTTACAGATGTTTAGGTTTAATCGAGCTAATGTGACAAAGTGGGTACAAGCCTAACATGTTCAGCGTATCGGTTGTGTCTTAATATGTGGTTATAATATTCTTTCCAGTCGCCAGGTTATATCTGGCGAGCAAACACTAAAAAAGGACAATATAGAAAGACTAATATTTAAGCTGGACTCATCAACGAATTTCGCCATGATTTAAAATAGAACGGGATATGACGAATATGGGAATCTACGTGGATTATAACTGAACAAAAGAGGTTTCGGTTCGTAAGATTTAGGAACATATTCGAATGTATAATTGGCGAGTTACCATGATTGAAGCCCATAAATAATGCATTTTCAACGGCCGACGCTATCTAAATCAACTAAGCTCAAGGCGCCGTTGTAGAGAGGAAACACTAAGCAGCTCTCATGGGCGAAATACACAAAAATGCATCATCGGTTCTCTGTTGGCTTGGCCTCCCTGAATCCGCCTATCTCGATGAGGCACTGCGGATCATCCGCGACATCGCGCCGCTCATTGACCCGACTTTAGATCCTTGGGCGCGACGGTGTATTGGAAGGGGTTGTGAATTACCCAAGAAAAAGCATTAGCAATGCCATTAACATATTGGTTCATATGCGGTGACGTACCTGCCACCTTCGCAGAGCTCCTATTCTTTAACGCTTTTCTCGAATCGATCGGTAAAACGACCTTTTCCGTGTTGGACGAATATGGGCCTCGGTCAGTCGAAACAACAACCTGGGCTTTCTATTGAGGGACAATCTCTGTGTAATCGAACTGGCGAATGCTATTGTGCATCTCTAGCAGCAGTTGCGGAACGCTGGAACCGGGTCTGGACACTCGTTATTTCACAGGTCTATGGCCGCCTTTGGCTGTTGGGCTACTATACCTCACGGCTTCCTTTACGGCGTGATCGGATTGTTTCCCAACAATAAAATAAAACTGGACTATAGAAAATCTATCAGGGAAGTGTATCTCGATGTCCTTTTGAATGTTACTGTCACTGAGTTTTACCTGGTTTTTAGGCGTAGCTTGTGACTTCGATGCCTTTCGATCGTGTGGCTTCGTTCTCGCCATCGTGTTCTAATTGTAACACATCTGGAGAAGGGGGTTGCCCGTTTCTCAAAAGGGTTGCAGCTCTGCTTATGCAACCATGACCCTCCGCTTATACAGCATATCATTCGCATACATATTATGCAGCGCAGCAGTGTCAAGGCCGTTGGAAGTGTGGTGGCTCGGCAGAAGACCTGTGAAACATTGCTATCACTAGACTAACAAGATACCTACGTAGAGCGATCGAAAGAGAGTTTGGGGAGAGGGAAAAAGCTTGAGCGTCCAGAAGGGAAAACCTATCTATTTAGGCTATCATTGCAGTCGCTAACGAAAGGGGAAAAACTAAAACCCCAGCACAGTTAAAACTACACACTCGTTTCACTCTAGTTGAAAGCTCATTATGTGAGCATGGGGGCAATTCCTCTAGTTCAAATATTAGTAGTTTTGCCTCTAAATGTTGACTGATTGGTATGGAACCCTTCACTATTGAAGTTTTAGGATCGGAAAAGTTGGAATTCTCCATACTACCCGTGACCGACACTGCTCAAGGTTATGGCTCTGAAAATGTTAAAGTGGCGCGAATAGGTTCACGATAGTAAATATAAGCAAACTAGTAGACGAACAGAAACTAACATATTAACCTACTCTAAGTCGGCGAGAAAACTGATGGCTTACTTATAGTTAAATCCTCTCTACCTTCTGACTTCCCTGTATCGTATTCGATCCCGCCGATACTGTCCTGTGGTGCATATTAACGATGGTTGACTCTCAAGGTCACAAATTCGGGCAGAGAATTGATCTTTTGTCCTCCAGCAATCCAGTCGACCGCTTGAGATGCTTGAATGGAATAATGTCTCGCGCGATAGTTGGGCTAAGAAGCGGGCCGCTGCTTTGAGGTTGCCGTGCCAGATTATTTCGGTGAGCTCAGGCAGGGCATCGGGTGAGTACAGTGCCAAACAAACCAAAGCTTGATGGACAGGGCTATTCCTGCTAATCTAATGTTACGGATAAGTAGGTCTATATAAACCCCTATACTATATAAAGCGGATTAACCCTACTCTAAATAATTACATATATAAATAGCTACATTAAAAACTCTTTTTTAATAATTTAAACCTAAATAGTTAGATTTTTTAAATATATATTTAATAATTGTTTTTAAAAAGTATATTTGTTTACTTGTTATATATAATTGTTACTTTATATTTTTGTAAAAGTTATAAGCTTAGTTTATAAAAACCAGTATTATAAAATTTTTAAAGCGATTATTTAAATATTAGTTCGTTAATTTTTTTAATATAAATTTAAAATTATAAAGTAATTGTTTTAATAATAATATTTTAATTATAATGTTTTTTTTAACTTAACTAAGTAAATAAAACTAAATATAATATTTTATAATTAGTTTAACTATTTTATTTAAATTAACCAATTAAAGTTTTATATAACTATATATAAAATATAATATTTAATTAACTTTAAAAAGCTAAATATAAACTATATATTTAGCTATATATTTATTGTTTTTATAAAAAGGCTATAAAAAGCGTACTAATAGCTATATAACAAAAGTTTATTTTTTTATTAAAAAATTATATTAATATTTAATAAATAAATTTAAACTTTTATTATTATTATAATAGCTTAAATAATATAGTTTAATAAATATATAGCTATTTTTAAATAAATAAACAAGTTTGTTAAAAAGTTATTTATATTTTTAGTTATTATAAAACTTATTTTAATTAAATTAACTATAAAGTTAATAATTTTTTAAAAATATTATAAAATATTTAAAAAAATTACTACTAAAAAAATTAAGCTAAAAGTTTAATATAAAATTTAATATATAGCTTACTTAAAAGCTTTAATATTAAAGCTTTTAAAAAAAAAAAAAATTTGTAATAAAAAACTTTTTAAAAATAATTTAAATAAAAATAGCTTTAAATTAAACTTGTTAACAAATTATAAAACTTTTTAAAAAAAAGCAGCTTAAAAAGCTTTTAATTATTTTTACGTTAATTTATAAAAAGTTTTTTTAAAATAAACATAGTAAAAAAAAGATTTTTTTTAGTTTAAAAAATTTTTTTTTCTAGACTAACTATAAAGTAAAAAAAAAAAAAAAAATTTACGCTAAAAAAGTTTTTAATATTTTTACTTATAAAATTTAAATTAAACTTATGGTTAACTTTTATAAAAATATAAACGTTTATAAAAAATAGTTATAAAATTATATAATAAGTTTATTAAAACTTTATTTTTAATATATATTAATAATATTAAAATATATTAAAATTATATATATAAGTTAAACTTTTATTAATAAATTATTAAACCTAAATAAAAAATTAAAAAAAGCTATTTTTATTAAAACTAAAATAAAAAAAAAGTAAATAAAAATAAATAGTTTTATTTTAACTTTATTTATATAGTAATCGATTAATTTTTTATATAAAAAACTATAATATTATTAAAAATATATATTATGTTTAAATATAGTTTTTATTTGCTTTTAAAAAATATTATATTAAATAATTATAGCGTTTTATATTTTATTAATAATAAAAATTTGTTCGAAAAAAGGTTATTTATATTTATTATTAAAAGAATTTAAAAATAAATACTATAAACTTTTTTTTTTAAACTAAAAAAAATTTATATAAAATATATTAATAAACGTTTAAAAGAAATATCAATAACTTTATTTTAAAAAATATTATTTTAATAAAAAATTTTTATATAAATATAGTTTTAAAAGCTTATTTTTAAAACCAAAAAAATTAATACTATAAATTAAATTATTTTTTATATTATAAAAACTTATAATTAAATATATTAAGAAAAAAACTTATAAAAAATATAACTTAGTTTTTTTTAAATATAATTTTATTATTATTTATTTAAATAGCTTTTTAATAATTAGTACTAAAAGTTTGCTATATAAAATTTTATTAAATATAATAAAGCTAATTGTTTTTTTATATAAAAAATATTTATAAAAGCTTTTAATAAATAGCGTAAAACTTTATAAAAATATAAAGAAAACTTAGTATAAAAATTTAAGTTATTTAAGGCTAAAATTTTTAAAAGTTTTTATAAAAAGCGCTAAAAAAAAAAAAAAATTTAAAATATAAAAGCTATATAAAAATATATATTTTACGGGTTATATTTTAATAAGTTTTTAAAAAGTTAACTAAAATTTATTTAATTATTTTAAAAGTTATAAAAAATTTTTTTAAATATTTATAATTTAAAATAAATATAATAAAATAATTTATATTTATAACTTAATATAAAAAATAAAACTATAAGTTTTTAAACCTTTTTATAAATTTAAGCGCTAAATAAAGCGTTAGTATTAGCTTTTTATTTATAAATATTATAGCAATAAAAAATATGCGGTAATTTTTAAAATAAGGTTTATTAACTTTTAAAATTAAGCAAAAAAAAAATTTAATTTAAAGCTTTTTTTTAACTATATTAAAAAATTAATAATCGGATTAAAGCAAACAGGTTAAAAAATAATTAATAAAGCTATAAAAATATTATAAAGAATTAGATTTTTTATAAAACTTTAGCTAGAAATAGTTTAAACGGTTATATAGCTATATAATTAAAGCTTATTAAAAGTTTATAATTTATATGCTTTTATTAAAATATTTTTAACCTAGTTTAAATAATATTTTAAATAATATTTATTAAAGTGTATTATTAGCCGATTAATAAATTTACGGCTTAATTAAAGTTTAATTTAAATATATAAATATAAAATATATTTAATAAAAAAAAATTAAGCTTGTTAACAAATATAAACAAATATATAAAATAAATTAATATATTTATATAAAATATTTAGTTAAATAAAAAGCTTTTAATTTATATTAAATTTAAATTTTTTAATTAAATAAAATAATTATTATATATAATATATATTTTAATAAAAAAATTTTTATTAAAAAAAGCAAAACAAACTAGCTACTAAAATTAATAAAGCTTTAATTAATAAAATTATAGTTAAATTAATATTTAAAATCTTTTTCGAAATAATAAACATATAAAATAAAAAACTATATATATATATTAAAACAAACGTTAATATACCTAGTAAAACTAAAAATAACTTTTTATTGGATAATTTATTAGCTAAAAGCTAACTAAAAAAATATAAATTAAAAATAAAAATATTTAAAAAATAAAATAAGAAAAATTTAAAAGCTTTTAAAAATTAACTAAAAAAACTTATTATTTTTTAATAAATATTTAAACTAAAAAAATAATTTATTAAAATAAAAAAATAGTTTAAATGAGCTAAAAGTTATAATAAAGATTTTAGTTAACTAAAAAAATTATTAAAATTAACTAAAAAATAAAATAAAAATTTACGATTTTTTTAAAAAATATATTTAATAAATATAAAAATAAATGTTAATTTATTAAAAAACTTAGCTAAAAATATTATAGTAGTAAATAAACAACTAGCTTAATAATAATATAATTATAAAATTTATTTATTAATAGTAAAATAAAGCTAAAAAATTAAAAAAAAGTTTTTAAAACTATAAAAAAGGTTAAAAATATGAAAAATATTATAATATTTATTATTTTTATTAAATAAATTTATAAAAAGTATAAAATTAGCTTTTTAAATAATTTTAAGAAATTAAATGTTGTAAAAACTTTTTTATTTAATTAGTTAAAAATAATTTATTAAAATAAATAAAAATATAAAATATTATATATAATATTTATAATAGCAATAAATTAATAAAAATTAAAACGTTTTAAAACTATACTTTAGCAGCTTTAAATATATTATAACAATTTTCTTAAGCTATTTTTTAAAATATAAAAAAATTTAATTCAATATTTTTTAAAAAATTAGTTTAAAAAAAATATAGCTAAAAAAATCGCTAATTTTTAAAAGCTAAAAATAATAGTTATTATACTACGCTATAAAGCTAAATATAATTTATTATTTTTAAAATAAATATTTATAAAATATATTTAATAGTTTAAAATAATTTTTAATATAAAAAAACGCTTTAATTAATATATATTATAACGTTTATAATAAAAATATTTAAATTTATAATAGCTATAGCTATATAGTTTAATTTAAAAATAAAATAGTTTAATATAATTTTTATTTTTTTAAATATTTTAAAAAAAAATAAAAAGTTTATAGCTTATAATTTATTAAATAGTTTTAAAAAATAAAATAAAATAATACTGCTTAATAAAATATTATATAGTTTTAAACCCCTTTTTTTTACTATAATATAAAAAGTTTACGTTTATTTTTAAAACTTTTTATTTAATTTTTTTATTTAAAAATTTATAAAATATATATAATATTTTATATAAATAATTTCTTAATATTATATTATTATAATTATAAAAAATAAACTTAAAAAATAATTAATAAAATTAAAAAATATATAAAATAAAAAAACAAAAAAATATATATTAGTTTTTAAAAATTAAA
>MU383239.1:0-49603 GCA_022495125.1 Xylaria acuta | reverse complement strand
AATATTTTATATTTAAATAGTTATAAGCAAAGTTAAATAAACTAACTATTATAATTGTTATAAATTAAATATTAATTTATAAACAAGTATTTAAAGTACTTTATACGTTAAAGTTATTATAAGTAAGTTTAACCTTTTTTTCGCAAAATAAATTCTAATATTATAATAATATTTATTAAATACGCGTACTATACTAAGCACTAAAAAATTATTAAGCAAATATTACATACTATAATATTTAAATTAATTTAATTAACTAATTAATATTTAAATAGCCCTAAAATATTATACGTAATAACATAAATACTAAAAACAAATTATCCGATCTTACTTATTACGCTTATACCTATATAAACTCGCCTTTATTAATATATATAAAACTTTTAATTTAATTTAATAACTAAGTAGCTAAAAATATAACTAAAAAGTACGTATAATAAAACACTATACTTTATTTAAGCTTAAAACAAATAAAAAGTTTTATTTTTTAGTTTAAATAATATTATTTATTTATATATATATTTAAATTTACTAACTAATATTTTATTACTAAAAAATCCGCTTTTAATATAAACAAAATTAAAATAACAAAGTTAAAATAATTAAATATTTACTTTTTTTTTTTACGCAAATAAAATATAAACAATATTTTTTACTTTTATATTTATAGTATAACTATATAGCTTATATAAAACTTTAAACTAATAAACGTAAAAAAATATTTATTATTAAAAGTTATTTTTAAAATATAACTATATCCGTTACACGTTTGTTTACATATAAAAAAGTTTTAAATAAACAAAAATAATAATATAATAATAAAAGCAAATATAAAATAATTGCCGAAATAAGCTAGTTTTAAAATTATAGCTTTTTTAAGCTAACAATTATTTTAAACAAACATTATTTTAAGCAAACAGTTATTTTAAATATATAGTTATTTTAAACAAACAATTATTTTAAACAAATATTATTTTAAACAAATAGTTATTTTAAATATATAGCTTTTTTAAGCAAACATTATTTTAAATTTATATTTTTTTTAAACTAGTTTTTTTTTAAACTATTTTTTTTTTAAACCGGCTATTTTTTTTAATAAGCTACCGTAAAGGTCTAGCGTAATAAGTTAACATACTATAGCTACGCTATAAATATAATACTAGATTTTTAAAATAATATTAAAACCAAAAATATAGTTTAGCTATATTTAAGTTATAATTATTGCTACTAATAATAATTTTAAATAATAAACATACTCTTTATAATCATTTAATATACCCCCCTTTTTCCGCTATAGTAGGTAGTAGGTTCTCACTTGTTCTATTACGAAACCTTAGGTACCTACATATAAATACCTACTATGTACTATACTAAGACCCGCTAGGTTTAATAAACTATTAATCAATAGTTAAAGAATTTTTAATAATGAATTAATAGTTTATACATTTAAACGTTTAAATTCTAGAGCGTTGATAAATTTAAACGGTTTAATTGATTTAAACATTTAAATTTTTTAAACGTTTGAAATCTTTTAAACGTTTGCGTTGACCAAGCGTTAACTAAGCGTTGATTAAACGTTTAAGGCCCCTATAGCCCCTACAGCCCATATAGCCCATATAGCCCATACAGCCCATACAGCCTATACAGCCTACAGCCTACAGCCTACAGCCCGCGCAGCCCTCGCAGCCCTCGCAGCCCTCGCAGCCCTTGCAGCCGTACACCTGCATTACGGGCAAGTCGTCGGTCGAAAGCAGCACATATATACGGAAGTCGCGATAGCTTTACCTATTTTAATTAAAACAACGCCGCAAATTCTATTTTAATAGAATAGTTACGTTGTATAGGTAGCTAGAATATAATATAGTTCAATTCTATACCGCACTATAATTTTCAATAATCGTAAATTGTAGCAAAACAGCCGTAGTACAATAGAACAGCTATAGTAGCTGTAGTACAATTAATAAAACAACTACAATTACAGTCGCCTACCTATATACCTAGGTAGGCTATTTGTTTTAGTGGAGTTATAGTGGACTTTAACGTTTTAGCGGTTTTTAACGTTTAAGATTTCAAACGTTTAAATTTTTAAACGACAAAAAAGTTTCGGACGCTCAAAAGCTTTAAACTGTTTATTTGTGCAATTAGTCGCTCAAGAATTTATTTTCTCCCAAACGTTTAAGATTTCAAACTATCAATTGACCATTAATTTACTGTTTACTGCACTCAGCGGGTCGTGGTACGGTACTATGTAGCCAGAGCGAGCTCACGCCCCACCATGACGTCTACCCCATCGTGCGACAGCCATCATCTGTCTCTCCAGCCGGTCCTCTGCATTTGCCATTTGCCATTTGCCATTTGCCATTTGCCATTTGCATTGCATGTCCCGTCTCCCTCCACGCAGCCCACCTTCTAAGGCCTCGTCCTCGGATCATTTCTGCCCGTCCACGCCCGACCGACCCGTGAAAGCTAGATAACCCAGTCTAGTCTAGGTTCCCTTTTGCCCCGGCATCCTCTCCATACGGCCGCACAACAGCCCAAGCACGAACGAATCTCCCGCCGACCATCCAGACACAGCATCGACGCACGAGACTGGCTGTGCTGTCAAAACCCAGTCTGGCTTGGTAGAATCGCGCGCACGGGAAAGCCAGTCGACCTACAAAAATGCCCTCGACACCATCAACCTCCCCCGCACCGGCACCCGCGCCTCATATCGAGTTACTGCGCCAACTCGTGCGCCTCGATCCTCTGTGCGCCTCGAACACCACTCACCACCTGCAACTGTCGCTGCCGTCTGCAACCTCCGATATCTCGCCTTTGGCCACCTCTCTGCCCGTCGGCAAGGATGCTGAAGTCTGCTCTCACATCCAGCAGCTGGTTTCTGCCGCATCAATACTTATCGGTACCGTCCCCGCCTCTCCCCCCTCAGGCGCCACTGGCTGTGCTCTATTGCCGGCGAGCTTGAATATGGCAAGGTCTTCTTCGGCTTCGGGATATTCGCTGCGAACACTGCTTCAACCTTACATTTGCTTGCTACGTAGCCTTGCCGCCCTCGATCCCCCTCGTGTTGGACAGATTCCCGATGACTACGTGTGTGGTTGGGTAACTATCCTAATACGTTGGGCCCGTACTATATGTGAACACCTCTTGGAAGAGAAACAAGAAGTATCGCCTGGCCGAGCATCCGAGTCCATCTAAAATTCGACCCGTAAGCGCCGCGCTTCCGAGACCTGGAGGCTACTCGAAACGCCGAGTGTCCTTTTTTCTATACCACGGCGCGTATTATGGTATATCGGCACCATCTACAGGGTCAGCACGCCTAGCACGTTGATATCACTCCTTTGCTTACGGCCACCGGTGGGCATTATACACGGTATTAGTTAAGGCCCGAGGCCAGCTGACTCTCGCCATCCGACGAAGGATAGCGCATAATAGACGGGGACATACCCTTGCGAGGCCGATTGCACGATGCGGTTGCCGGAGGACATGCGAATCTGTTCTGAATAGATACCATACCAATTTATGATGGCTGGTGCCTTCTGCCCACTACATTTACAGTAAGAGCCCGACAACAAGTCGGTCACAAGATTACAGAAAACTAACAACCATAGATTCTTCGCGAGTGTCCAACTTCATGGCAGACAGACGGTAGCCAAACGCACCCCCGAGCACCAACCACCTAGGATGCGCATTCAACCTAGGACAGGAACCTTAGATAGAGCGAGCGTCTGTGCAATGGAAAGCTATACAGGGCCATGACAGATTACGCTAGAAGGCCGAGTTTCCAACAGGTAAAACGACCTTATGTTTCTCATTCGCGCATATCTCCCTGTTTCCCGGCTTTAACTCTCCCGGTAATGCCAGTATCGTGTGCGTCTTTATTAACACAACTATTTTTGCAGTTTCACCCTTGGCGCTGTCTTATCTTCGAACTATATTAAAGCAGTTTTAATGCTACGGCCTGAGCGAGTCGATCGCGTACTACTCCTTTTATCATACCCCCATACCCTTTCTCACCATCATTGACACAGTCATAGTCTTGTTGCCCTACGAAACACGCCCGGCCTCTCCAACCTCAATTGTACGGCTGCAAGACATGGATAATTGGACAGAAGTTATGAACCTGCATGGTTGGCTCAACTAGATACTTGGCTGAGCGCTACTTTTAGTCGATTGTCGGAAGAATTAGTTACAGGATGGGCAAGCGAGCACCAAGATAGACGGATAGGCAGGTCGTCGTTAGAGCTCAATATAGTATCCCGCCCAAGTATCTCGGTACTGTTGAAGGATACCAGTTCGCCACTTGCTAATTATGCTGGTCGGGATACCCTTAGCCAGCCTATTTCAGACCCCTTTCCGACACGTTGACTATGCGGAGGGGCGCTGCTGTTGCTATCCCTGTCCGGATGGTAAGATTGTCAAGAATGCCCGAAACTGCGTTACCGAGATCTGTCTGAAAGCCCGTGGGCAGCATCTGCGCCGAAATCATGGAGGAGGCACGGGAAATTCTAGGCCTACGTAGACAATAATGCCGGTCCGTTAAGTAGCAGATATATATATATATATATATATATGTCAGCTTAGGCCAGGCTGACTTATGGGTGCCGGTATCGGTGTTTATTGATTTCCTAGGACTTGAGGTAATCAGAGTTAGGTGACGGTCTGTCCACTCAACAGCTCCGCCCAGCGATAGGTAGGCAGTCTACTCAACCTTACGCAGTCGATCGGAAATGGCAGAGGTAGGTACGGAACCGAGTATTTCGCTCACGGCGGCGCAGCCGAGACCAGGCAATCCCACCACACTCGCGAGCCCACGGCCTCTTCCACTGTTGGATCCTCTTCCTCCTCTTCCTTTTCCTCCTCGGTATTACATAGTTAATTGAAGCGGCCAATCAAAGTTCGGACCACGATGACTTACTTGTTCGCCAACCGATGTCCCAGCCACCGAGGAAGATAATTAACTGACCTGAACCACGAGCCGTGGGGCTGCAACGAGACCCCGAGAACGGGGGTTCCCGCCGGCTCTGGCTCGAGTTGTTTTTACTAACCTCGACATTTTCAGCAATTTATCGATAATTACTCAAGTCAATAAGCCAAACGCATCAGCAGCCGACAGGTTTCTTACAGTCCTGCTATCCACACCGCCCGCCTCGGCACCGGGGACATCTATCGTAAGCAATAAGCATACCTACTACCTACACAGCTAACGGGCTATCAATTAATTACACAAAGATAAATCGGTCCTGTCTCAGGATGCGCGCGGGGGAAGAGAGGAGGGGACCATGCTTTCGGAGCTTACGTACGTGCGGATCGGTGGTTTGTAGGTTTACTCGCCCGGTCTGGGTTATGCCTTGGATCTATTTGCTTTTGTTATTCACAATTCTGAGATATTGTAGCGAATGTTGCTTCTATAGCTCTAAAGTAATGAAGAGATGTAATTAATGTCTGACAGCTCTAAAAAAGTTCATAACAAACGTTAAGTGATTGATGAACACAGCGCGGGGCCCCGCGTTGTCTGACACTTTGCACCGCTCGCGTTACCAGATTCAAATAGAGCTCTGTGATATCACGCTCATCTATGCACTTGACACCCTTCGTGGCGGGCAACGTGAGAACCCGGGTGGAGGGTTCTGCGGCACTGGCTACCTAGGTAAGACGCGGAGGCCCTAGCCACCGTTGAGGCAGACTGCACAATACGCGGAGAATGGACCAGAGTAGGTAGGGTGCCACAAATAAAAGATTGGGACAACATCTTTGACCAGCACAGCTTGTATGCCCGGTCGGGATAGGAGTAGAAGCTGTGAAAGCATCCCGGGCTTTGTAGCTGTACTGGCTTCCCGGATAGTTGAATCTGCACCGCTTCACGTAGTCTTGTGGTTAACCCCGAGTTCGACCACATACATGCCACCATGCCCCCGAGGCTCCGTAGAACCGCCCGGTTAGCAAAAGAAAAAAAATTTCCCAACGATATCTAGGCACGAGAATGGAACCTCGGTGATGGGGTCTTACCAACAACACTTTCAACAAGCTGTCCCTTCTCACTTACATCGTACATATTTCCGCCAGCCGGCGCGACTGGTGACTTCGTTCTCCACCTCTTCACTCTCACAGAGCACCCTATAGTACTCTCCAAAATGGTGTGATTGTACGATAGGGCGCTTCAACACCCCAGGCATATGACGTCGTAAATCTGCGGCAAAGGAGATCGGGGTATGGTTAAGCATGTGTAGCGAGAGTTCTGGGGGCTAGTCTAATAAGACTCGGGATCGGGTGATTTCCGGGTTGCAACATGCCGACGCCCCCTTATCAAAATAACCAGTCTTTGATCCCCCATTCACGATCAGAATTGTCGAAGGCGTGTAATATGATGTGGTGGTATCAGAAATATTCGAAGTGGCGACAGTAACGCGCACTGGGGAGCACGTCGCAGGTAGGGTAATTAGCTGTATTCCGAGTAGCGACCGGACACAGCCGCGGGAGATGCACGGGATGTCGCCGTCTCATCATTGCCCTCACGGCGGCAGATGCGTTTGTAGGGCCCACTCAGGCCGCGTTAGGGCACCATTTAGACAGGGACTGCGACACTTCTGCTTCCAATTGAGAGTTGAAACGCTGGCTATCGAGCCGTTGTGGGATGAGAGAGAGTGCGGCGAAATTGCAAGGGTTTAGATAGGATAGCAGCTGACGGGCCAGTGAGAGGGTGGGCTTGAGGCAGTAAGTTAATTAAAAAAAAAAATAATAAAAAAGCAGATTGAGAGGGATAGATATGGCTGGCTGCCTCTGACAGTCTAACCCAATTTGTATAGGCATTCAAGCACACCCCAGCGTCACCCCATTTACACATGCTGCATTCGTTGCACTACTAAGTACATACCTAGCCTCGTGGCCACACGCGGGCTGTATTCGTTGTTTTTGACTGCTTTTGATCGAATACAGCTACTTCGATTGAATTAGCTATATTTATTGACTTTGACTACTGTTGACCTATTGTAGCCACTTCGATCGAATTCACTCTTGACTGCTTTTGACTATTTGTTGATCTAAATCTACTGATACTCGTACTTTGGTAGCAATTGATGCTAATTTGCTGTACCTATAGAATACCTTCATTCGCGACATCTGGACCGCCCGACCAACCGGGCTAGACTGTTATCTTTAGTGTGTACATCCATGGATCCTGCTACCAACCAACCTTGTATACAAATTGGGTTAGAATTGAAGCAGGTAACATGGGTGTCAGGGGTCTGCTTCTGAAGGTCTGAATGTTGTTGTATTTCCTAAGTCTAGGGGTGTCCTGCAGACACTGTGCTACTTATGGCTACCTGTAGTGGCAGTGGGTCCATTGACCTTCGCACCTGACAATGGGTGTGTGGGAAAGTCGCCAAACAAGGCTGGTTTGACGTCTGCGTACCTACTGTACTGTATTTCACTCCATCACTAGAGTTAAGCAGCCAATTAGTACTTAATGAATTGATTGAGCCGATGGGGTGCTTTCATATGACCCCCGGCCGTACAGCAAAGCCTCGGATGCTAGAATTTGGATGGATATTGAATGCTTACCTAACTAAATACAGTACCTGGGCAGTTACACCTCCTCCAGGATGTCGAATGTTAGCTTGGTACCAAAAACCAGGGTTTTACCGGGGGTTAGCCAAACTTTGTATTCTTGTAAAATTGCTACCTAGTTACCCATCAAATCAAAGGTATCTAGCTAGGGTTTTGGGTGAGCTGAAAGTAAATGCGTAGGGGCCCATATAAGTTTTCCGCGGGGGCCTGCTGGAAATCTTTGCTTGATGTGGTAGAATATGGGGCAAGCAAGTGGTGGTTTTGAGTCGACATGCGCCAAATCCCATGCACCCCGCGTGCCCGCCCTACGATCTACAGGTACTGTAATGCAAGAGGCAGGGACTAAGAAATAGCTGGGCGTACATGTAAACAAGCTTGATCTGGTGCAAGTCATTTTTATTGTTTGTTCTTTCGCAAGGACGGCTTTGAAATACCTGCAAGTATATATATATATTGAGGCAACCAAAGCGGAGAGAAAAAATGAGTGAATGAGTGACTGACTTTATTGCTCAACTAGTGAGAGCCTTGAAGGTTTACATACATATGTACGTACCCTAACACCCGCCGACCCCACAGCAAGCATGTTCCCGTCCACTTTTACTGTACACGTCACATAAGTACCAACCTTACTTCTTTTGGTATCTACCTAAATAGGTAACCAACAAGTCTTCCCATTGGTGCCCGGTTACTAGGTACCAAGTCCACCAGGACCCAGATCTCAGCACTGTTGCACACCGGAATCAGCCGCATTTGAATTGGATCACGTCTTGTCCCTGCCTCCCGCCTGCCTCCCGCCGTTTGCCTGCGTCTGCATTTCTTTCCTTCATCCTGTGTCACACTGGGCACTCCGCTTTCATTGAATCATTCTCGACTCGAATGGGCAGCGACGACGGCGGTTGTAGGTGATAATCGAAGCAAGACAAGACACGCCCCACGTTCCTCGCGATGAGTTGGTAGGACAACCTTCTTAGTTCTTCCTCCGTCCAAGCAGAGGCAGAGGGTGAGACACCTGTTTCTGACGCGGCTTCGGCGGGTGACGTTCTGGACGGCGAAATGCGAGATGGCCGCCCGAGACCGGCTCGACACACTCTCTAGGCCTCAGCTGGACAAGTATTTGGAAGAATGCACCGCGGCGCTGTCGACTGCGCTGGAGGACATCAAGATTGCTATCGGGGGTGCAGCTAAGAACCGGCACCAGATTTACCAATGCTTCCTCACACTCGAACACAAATGGCGCCGTCGCCTCTCTTGTCGCGCTGCAGCTGCCCGGCGTGATCCTGCGGCTAGCACCCTAGCATTAGAGAGCCTACTCTTCCCCCTCTATGTTGCCGATGAGCTTGCTGATCGCGACTTCTATCGCTTGGTGGCTTGCTTGCCTATAAGGCCCAGGGCCTACGCCACGCCGCGCAATATGCGAAGAAGCACGCGGACGGCAGCTGTCGATGCTGCTGTAACGCCTCCCGGTACCCCACCCAAGCTTGCTGTCAAACCCCTCCAACAATGCGCTGAAATCTGGGGCTTCCAATCTCATCTCGCTTTGTACTTCATCCTCGGCACGAGTGTATGTTCCAAATATTATGCCTTGGAGCGCATCATCGAGGCCAAGGAATATAGCCCCGGCCTCGAGTGGAAGTCATTCTACTCTCACATCGCTCGTTGCTCCTATGAGCGTCGCGGTATTCCGCTTCACCCACTCTCAGAAGTTCCCGCCATGAGCGCCTACACAGACGAAGTTCAAACTGAAGACGTCACAAATGCAATAAAAGAACGTGAGTTCACCTGCCTAGTAGTACAATATACAACGGACTAACTGTATGCCTCGGACAGTGTGTCCTGGGCTGGTCAATAAGAAGAACGAGGGCCAGATTGAATATTCAGATGGAGACGAAAGCTCCGATGATGGCCACGGCCTACTCGACACCCCTGCAGATACTCCCCGGTATGCCGACAAGAAGCGCAGTGCCGACAGACCCTTGCAGCCCAACACGGACAAGAAGATGCGCCATGAGATCCTATCAACCACCCCAGAACGGCCAAACGAATGTAGCAGGCTACGGGTTCGTAAGGCAATCGAGGTTTCCAGTAATGACGGCACCGAGACTGGACGAGACAACGATGCTGGCCTTGTTCTTGCCAGCATGGATGGCAGATTAGTAGATCGGGTCATCAACGCAGCATTTGATCTAGTTTCTTCGCTGAGACACGACACCTTTTATCTTGATCCTCTGCCTGTTAGGAATCATGCGCGACTCTACAAAAAGTTGCTGGCGCATCGCCTGACACGTTCTACCAGGGTCCTCGCACCCATTCACCTGCTGGAAAATGACCATTGGGTTCTTTGTGTCCTAGTACCACGCTTCGACGGCGCGGCCAACAGCAGTTCGGGTGCTAGTGTCATGGTGCATTTATACGACTCGCTTCCCCACAAAAACAATACTGACCAGGTGATAGAAGTTCTAAGACGGGCAGCACAGGCCGTAATACGCGACGAAGTGGATGCAAAGGCTGGGGAGTCGACCGCCGCTGCCCTGTTCGCGTGCTTACGCAGGCCGCGAGATATAATCATAGACGCCATAAAGTGTTCACGGCAGGTCAATGGTATCGACTGTGGGATCGCTGCGATTGTAAATTCGCTTATCTCTCTCTCCGCCGCCCATGTTGGACTTGGGGACGGAGAAAAGACCGTTTACCAGTTTGAAGCACACAATTTTACCTTGTGGCGGGCGGTCTTGCTTACTCTTATCCAAGCCGATATTCTTGATACGCAAGTCAACGAAATCTATTATCCCGAGAGTGTCAGCCGTCTGTTATGTACGGTAGGCACTATCGGCAAGAACATCGTACCACATACTCAGTCTATTCCGGTGCCATTAAGCTCGTCAGGAATAACATTAGCACAGAAGAGGATCGCTTTGGAAGCAAGTATAACATCTTACACTGATCAGTTGAATAATGTGCTCGAAGAACACGATTTATGCACAAGTACGATTGCAGATTTCCGCGCTATCATCGATGTTTTGAAAAATGTGAGGGATGGAGCCAATTTTGAGCTTTTGGCTGGGGATGTGGACGGAATCTCCACTGCCGTTACTCAACTTGGCAATCTCCCCAACATGCTAGTCCAGTCTCAGGTGCTAGTACACTTGACGGGCGTGGTGAGCAGCACTCGTAGACAATTGGATCGCGGTCGGCGTGCTTATCGTGTGCTACGTGAGCTAACGGCGAAGTTGGAGGAAGATGTTATTCGGATTTCGGATTGGGTCGGAAAAGTAGAAACGGAACAGCAAAATGGACTTGGAACATGATGATCGATTGATTGACGGATGTACCTGTTGTTGCCTAGTTACAATTGTCTGCGAGGCGTTGTTATATCTGCCTTGACCTCGGATGTTTTGAACGGCTTAATTGGAGCTTGTACTAGGTGGATGCTCCCCATCTCTCTTCCCCTGTCGTATTCAACAAATGAACGAGTGAATATAGACTGGGGTGGAAACAATAAACATGGTCATGATGCAGCTAAAGTTGGTCCTCTAATTAATCATGATGCTATTTACTCTAGAACAATCAAATAATTGTGAATGGGTATCTATCTACTAATTGGCGGATGCGTCGACACAACATCGAGCTACGATCCATCAGGCACGAGTGTTAATATTTACTGGGGACATGCGATATAGCCCTTTTCTACTGAGCCGTTACATGCGTTTGCTTCAATCCATTCCCCACCTCCCCTCCCCAGTAGGCAAAGAACTTGGTGCGCTTGTTGATCACGTCTAAGAAGGCGGGTGGGCAGGCGGGGGTGATTTGCCATTTCCATTGTCATTGTACCGGATGGGGTAAGAGGTCGGAGAGTGTGATAATGGAGTTGATATTTGGATGAATTAACTGTTTATCGTCGTCCCTTTTTCTCCCTTCCCCCCCCTTTTCACCTTCTCCGGGGGTGACCGTTAAGGCGTATCTGCGAGCGGTTTCAGCGTATTGTCTTGTCTTTTCTTGTCTTCCCCGACTGACGAGGTGAAAAGAGGAAAAGGTAACGGAGGTGAGGTTGATAGATGGATGGATGGGTGGATGGATGTTTGCCTGTGTGTCTGTGTGTTTATCTATATATTCGTCCGCTCTTGTCCTTCTCACCTACCTGCTAGGATTTAATGTAAGCGTGCTCGAATGAGATGCGATGAGATGATATGATATAAGATAATATGGGATGATATGGGAAGAGATAGTACAACATGAGATACCATGAGATACCATGAGATAGCATGACATGATGTGAGCCCTGCAGTCAATGCCTGAACATACGTACGTAGGTACCTATGTCTCCGGCGCTGCGATGGGGCCCTCGCGTATGTAAAGCGAATCCGGCGCTTGAATCTCGCGCGTTTCGAAATACCACTTCATTCATTCATTCATTCATTCATTCTTGCTGGCGTTGTCCTCTTCCTGGGATCGGACCGTCTTACGGAATGCACTGGTTGGTTAGTGGTGTCCTTACGAAGACTGGAGAAAGCGTCTGCCTTTCCAGATCTCATAATACAGCCGCAGCTAGCCAGGACTAAAATAAGCACCAGAAACTCCCCAAGGCCTGCCTACCTTTGCTCCTAACGAAAAAGAATTCGCCGTCAGGACGTTGACGCAGCTCTCAGGTTCCCCCCCTCTCCTCCGGTCTCTCTGGCTTCGTTGTTTCCACGTTGTTTCCGCTATCAAACAATACATTTGGCTGCTGTACCAGCATCGATATCATCACCAACCATGTCTTTTCTCGCGCGGCCGCTTCTACATCGCAGGCCCGGGGGTACTACGATAACCCCGGGAAGTTGCGCCGGGTCTCGCAGGGTAAGTGTAAGCTGACGCTACGCTACGATAGTAGCCGATACGATGACACGACCTCTTCAAACTCCGGAGAACTCCGGTGTGGGAAAGTCTTGCCGGCTCCTCTGCTTAGCGAATGACATGTCACAGTCCTAACTATAGGCATATAAGCTAACCGCAGACACCAAGGTGCCCCCCCACCTAGATAGCGTTCTACTTTTGGTGGTGTGCCGGAATAAGGCTGCAGTTCTGTTCCATGACGTGACAGCCACACAAAATCCTACATCCTTACAACTGGTGTTTATTTCATAATACCCTCTACGGTTCCCTCGACACCCCATAACATTAGCTATGCTAATGATTTTGTAGAATATCCGAACCATCGAGCTGGACATCGGATCTGAAAATTGATTACGACTAATACTGTGACTGATTCCATAACCTAGGTAGGCCACATCCATTTCCAGTTTTGTTATATAGCCTATTGGATGAAACGAATTGTCAGCCTCTGGAAAACCCGTCTCCCAACCACTTCAGCTAAGGGTTGGCGGTTTTGGCCCACCGCCCCGAGGCCCAAGTGAGCCCATGGGCGCTCAAATGCCAACCCTACTTCAGCTCAGACTCTCTTCAACGCCTTGCGCGATTAGATTTTCACGGCCACGAGGCGGGGCTGCTAATCGTCGGGCTAAAGAGACTGGTCAATAGGTAACGCTGTCATATTAAAATTGTTATTATCGCTTGTGTCGCACGGGCTCGTAGATGAAATATCTTGCTTATAGATAGCTGCCCGTCGTCACTACGTATTCGTCCTGCGCGGCCACACATGCCATGGAACCACGGCTACGAGCCCTAGCGCGCTCCTCCTTTCTGTCAGACATATCTCTCTTGTCACTCGCGAGGAGACTGTTGACGCCTCCGGGATTATAGGGGTAAACCCCCCTGCGCGCACTGCTCCACGTTGTTGAGGCTATGCATGTCGATGGTTTTAGGGGCGACGTCGATACGGGAGATGTCGCGGTACGATAATCATCCCCTGCACCATGCAGCTACTGTTAGTATGGTGTTCCGTCATTATACCGAGTCTAAGGTGGTATTAACCTACTTGTCTCTGCAATAACGATTGCCCGGAACGAACACATAGTATATCGAAGGAATCATAGCAAAGCGAAGCAAGTAGGATGTGCCGTAGGTGAGAGTGGCATGATGGTGTAGCTGAAGCATGAAGTCGCCAAGTATAACATCCCGAGAAGACCGAGGCAAGAGTATAGAGGCACTCTTGACCGACCGAGCTTCCGAGGGAGCAATGATTAACGAAATCGACACAGATCGTGGGGATTCCGATTTCATGATCCAGTCCGCCAGCATCTGCCCCCCTTCATTGTCGGGGCTACCACACCCTCTACTTGGTCTGTGATTCGCGCGCCGTCGGGTATACTATAACGCGTAAACTTGACGCCGATGTAGAAACGTACGGCGCCTTTACGTCCATGTCATCTGCGAAACGAGGTAGCAGGCAAGACTTTACCACACCCATTACCGGGATCGTCGATGAGAAGTTCGTAGCTTGAAGAGGCAGTAGCGCGGCATCAGCTTGCACTCTCGCTGAAGGAGTTGCTGACACTTTGTTGTAATGCTCCCGCACGACGATATGTCTACCTTACTAACAAGGGCGTTCAGGCTCGTCCAGAATGCATCGCCAGGTAGACACCTCATGTTCGCGGCTCGGTTGTGGACTTTGATATATCGCTGCGGTTCCCCTCAGTGATAAGACCCGACGACTTGTTGAGAGACAGGTCTGCTAAACTGAGAAAGGTGCGCGCTGTAGCCGACATCCCCAGGTAAGAGCGGCAACCTTGCGTTGCAATATGCCATTGTTTTTCACAAAGCGAATATCACACTGTGGCGGGTACTCGATGAAAGCGCTCATAGCGAGGCGAGCGCAAGTTGGCTAGCACACAGAGAGTTGGGAGGAATAGAAAATGCTGCTGGTAAGAGATAGGGGCTCAGTTAACATTGAAAGGATGCTGCATTGGACAGGCGGCTCGGTTCGGGCATAGTGGTGCTCTACTAATTACACGGAGCTTTCGGCCTGGAATGTTTAGGGAGCGGTGCGGCGGCATAAACTAGATGGCGAACTTCTCTGTATAATTAAATCAGTGGTGATACGACCACCTTGTTCTGTCTTTGCGGTCTAGCATCTTCTTTCTTACCACTAGGCATTTCGCGCTGATGCTGCTCCACCCACCCATCACTACCATCTGATCATCCGTTCATTCCCAGACAACAAGGGGGCACGACACTACCCAGACAAGAGTTGGGACCGTGGAATGATATTGCCACACAAGTAGAACCAAATTTGTCGATGGCGGTGACTGTTAGCCGAGGAGGGATAGATACTTCGTAGGGCACAACAAAAGCCAATAGCAGTCTTTCTGCCAATTCCAAGGTCAATCAATATGAGCCCAAAGCATGCTGAAAAGGGGGAGGCAAAGAACACGAGGTGCTTACAGCGGAGATGGAAAGTTCATATTTCGTACACGTCATTTTCCTGGTTCGTGACCGGCCGGGTAGACAAGCACGGGGTGGATGTGGTTCTCAACCCAGAAACTGTGTACTGCGAGCGCAGTAATGAGGGCAGTGCCCGTCCGGGTTGGCTCGTACCCCGGGTCAGCCCAATGTACCAGATATTCGTAGCCTTGGTTTTGTTCCGTAATGAGAGGGGCGTGGGGAGGGCAGCTTGGGAGGGTGATATATACTTAGTACCTACATAGGTACCTGCGATAGTAGACGGATTCTGGGCGTACCCGGGTACCTACTCTGAGCCCTCCATGTTATGCAGGTAGGTGTAGGCAGGTGTAGGTACATACTAAGTAGGTGCATAACTTGGAGGGTACCTACACCTACTATGTACCTAGGCGCTCTACTATATAGATACTTGCCACTGCACCAAAAGGCACTTATCTCGCGTGTGCTTTTGGAAAGGACCGCGTCGACTGGGTTGCAGCAGAAGGGGCAAACGGTCAATGGGGCTGAAGGTGGTGCACGGGCCATTAAACCGGGAGCTACAGTAATTTGTAGGCAGGTCTGATCGATCGCCAAGAATCACCTCACTAAAATTCCGAAAATATTAATCGGTAAAGCATTGGAGCGGGTAATGTTGTTGTTGTAGCTACCAAAACAGTGGTCGGCAGCAGCAAGGAAGCCGGCTGAGTGTTGTGTGTATATCACGCCTTCCATCCCACGAAGAAAGACACCGTCTACGGTCTCAAAGTGACGCCATCGCCATCCTCGACGTGTAGTGAAGTCACAGCGTAAGGTAGTCATGAACATCTCGAAACCCCCAATACCCTATCGATACCATCCAGCAACACTTTGGCCCAACCGACCACACGCAGCATCCATCCCAGCCTCGGGCAACAACTAGAGGCAGACCGACCAGAGCGGTGATATACCGGGGGAGTGTAGACAGTGCCGATGCGGCCTTGAATCGTTGCGTGCTTTCCTCCGTGGTCGAGAATGTATTCGACTTCAAATTCGTGCTTAGCGGATGTTTTGGTGGGCGTGTCCTTGATTCTGGTGCCTGAGCTAGGAGCAGCCCTGAGTTGCGAGTTGTAACCGATCCGATCGTGCCTCGAGAAGTGTGCGTTGTAGAGGTGAAGTTGTGCGGTGGGGCACCCGCAGATCTGTAGAACCACTTGTCTTTCGACGCGTAGCGGAGGGTGTAGACGGCGCCGGTGCGGCCTTAGGTCGTTTCGCCTTAGACATTGACGTTAGTTTTCTGCCTCTTTTGGTTTATGCAAGAGAAACTTACGCTTTGCTCCGTGATCTGCTTATTAGCCGACTCAGCCGCAGCTCTGGACGATCTTCGGAGGCCATCTTCATTAACGCCTCTCTTCCGCTTGTCCGGGAAGCTTTTAGCCATGGAGGTATTCGTTGACATGGTGCCGCCATCAAGGCCAAGGGCAGACGAGATCCGATCTGAGACTGGAGGTCCGCATATAATATATATAATCATATGAGCGAGAGATCGCGTTGAGGCTTCTACCCGCGTTTGCCCGATCAAACAGCTAATCTAGCCGAGACCTAGATATGAGGTATGGGCAGGCAACTAGAAGCGAAGGGGTCGGCAACTATACGCGAGGCTATTCGAACATGTAAGTCCCGGATCTCCCAGCTGGCTGGAGGGGGACAAGACCTTCATGATTCCCCTTGACGCCCTAGATGATTATTGCAATTTGAAGATCCTTCCAAGCCCTTGTCACAGATAATCATCTCAAGCACCACGGTCTCAACCGTAGAGCATATGCAAGTAGCTGCAGACGTCAAGGAATCCACATTGACAACGTTCTACTTTCGGTGGTGTCGTGGTTTAGTGCTGCAGTTCTGTTCCATGACACCAAGGCTATTCTTAGCCGGTCGACCACGTTTACTGGCAGTGGTACCTTGTCCGCCGCTGCTAGGTTCTTTCTGCGTGTCATTAGATGAACCTAGTCCTTCTTGTGCGGGCGGCCCGGAATGCTTTTGGGTTTGGATGGTGCGCTTCGATCCCACGAGCTTGTCGCCCCCTATTTGACGTAAGCTGGGTTTAGAACGTCGTGCGACGGGCTACTTTTACCCTGCCGATGACCTTGCCGCCATGGTAATTCAGTCTGAGAGCAAGTTTTTTTTTTTTTTTGTCGCCGCTACGACGACCGGAGCGGGCACTACCAACAAAGACGTCGTCATCTGAAGATTCCTGTTTATGGCCGCCACTCGTGTCTTGGATGCGATTACGCGATGAAGGTGCCATACCCATCCATACCTCTTACAGGATATAGATGGTATCTGACAAGCTTTGTTGCGTAGATGTAGCGAGACTGGCAGAATGTTAATACCTCTCGCGAGAATTGTGCGATAAAGCCTAGGTTGTACTAGTTGTGTAAGGGCCGGAATGTAGACATAGATAAATGGCGGGATTACCTGGAGTCCCGGAAATTATCGCAGCCGTTGCGTTTTGACTCCGGGGCTTGCCGGTGAACGTTATTATGTGGATAATGTTGTTATTTTCGAAATGGTGGACGACAGCCGTAAGGAAGCTGTTGCATAGCGAAGTTGGAATAGAGGTAATTGACAGGCGGTCTCTAGTGAAGGATCCCTGGTTTCGGCTAATTTTAATGTTCCTGTTGAACCTTGTGCAGATATTCTTGGCACACTAGCCCTTCGATTACTGGGTTTGACCCATCCTTTTCCCGCGACCCATCTTCTTTCCGCGACCCTTCTTTCCGCGTTCTAATGTTCCGCGGCCCATCTTTTATATTGAGTAAAACCCACCTCTGTTAGGTACTAGTGTCTACAGGGGTAGGAAGGCTATACCAAAATAGGTGTAGCTTCTCAACCCCTGTAGACTGAGGTATATAGCCCAATTGCCACACTCTAGAGCCTTCGAGTTGATTGGTAATATAGCCACCGCAGAAGCAAAAATAAAGCTATCACGAAGGCCAAAAAAAGGGGTCTGCCCCGAACTACGCTAAATGCTGCAGACTGAGAATCAAAAGATTAAAAACCCAATAGAATCCTCCCTTATGTAGAACGACCTCGCCGACCATCACAGCTACTTGCCAGTGGGAGAGTGAGGTAAAGAAAAGATTCGCCTGTAAAGTACGCAGAGCGAAAAGGCGTAATGCGGTAGCTGGGGCGCCCCCTTCTACAGCAATTCTTAGAACCACTCACGAAATTCTTGGCGCTCCGGGGAACCCCCAAATCCCAGTACAGTAGGTACTGTGATACTAGGTGGATGAGGTACATAAATTAGCGATCCATGTTTAGCGGGTGAATGCGAACGTAAAAGTGAAATTACTGGTGTGTTTTTGCCACGAAACTCTCGCTCGTTGTATGAAGTTCTACCCTTACAGATCGCGTGCACAGTTGGTCGGTACACCGCAAACGGCGACGATGGATTTCAAGGGACCACGGAGCCGCATCCCGCATATCGCATGGCAATGAAGGACGGAGTTGAGAGCCTGCTTAAGGCGGGGTACGGTGTGCGAGAACAAGGTACATGGCCTGGTCTGTCCGGGAAGGTCACCCTAAGAGACTTACTGGGGAGGCTAAAACAAGAGGAAGACTTCATTACCAATGAGTTCCCCTTGCGCCAGAGCCCGTTCGAGCGGTACTACGGACAGATGTCTGGCTCGTATCCCGATCGTACTCGTTTGAATCTAGACAATGTCCCAAAGAATTTCGAGATCGACTGGCAAATGCGTCCCTATCAGAATATTTATAAATTATGGATGAGATATTTAATAGTCTTTTTAATGGTTTGATCTTGCTTCCTTGCCACTAATTGAGTAGAACTATTCGCGCAGGAGACGTCTTCTTTCGACCAGTTTAGAGTGAGCGGCACCTGTTTGCTTAACTGTCAACTCAAAGAGATCGTTCGGATGAGCCTTGACGACCTCAAAAGCCCTTACTGGGGCACGGTACCCTAGCTTTATGATCCACACCGTTTCGCCAACTGTTGTAACTTTGAGAGGGAATTGGCTCAGGGTCAGGCTTTGTTTAGCAAAGATAGGCCTAAGGAAAACTTACCGAAGCTTTATTATTATACCAGATTATATAGACTCCGCCCTTATTATTTTTATTTCGTTTAATAACCTGTGAATAGAAACGTTAGCGGCTTCAAGATTTAAAACCGTATGAATCCACCTGCTTTTTGGTTAGCCTTGTTCGTATCATCAACGGCGTGAGTCGCCTTCAGTCGATGGGTGTCATCGATTTTGGGCTGGGGTCATTCGGGGCCATCATGCTTTTACTTTTGAGGAAGGGGTGCAAGGGCTGCCCAAGGAAGCAAAATGCTGGAGCAGAAGAAGTCAGCGGGGTTGAGGGTGCTCGCCGATTTACGAGACATAGGATTGCTGCCTGACTAGGCTCAGCCGCGAAATGGAGATGCGGACATTTACCGCCCAGCACGCACAGCTGCAAGTGCCTCGCAATTTATCGCCATTTTATTTCGGTCACCTTAAGTCAGAGCCGACATCCATCGCCATGTATTCTCCTATCAAAAAAAAAAAAAAGGACGCGAGTGGCCATGAAGCCCAGCACACACAAGTTAACAGGCTAAATAGAGACAACAGAGCAATTTAAGCGCGGCTATCCGCGACTGGGGAAATTTCTCGTGCTCACCAGACATTTCACAGTCGTAAAGCGCTTCGACTACCTGAATATGAAGGAACATCCTCGAACTGCAGAACGAGTTGGTCGAGCCTGAAGAGCGCCTGCACACGTTTGACAATGCAGAGCCCATCGCGCTAGGCCTTCCGAGTCGACGTCTTGATACAGATCGGGCCAAAGCTCACTGGATATGGTAGGATTGGCCGGTATTTGGCTTAATCTCGCTGACACGCTGACATACCCAGACGGAGCTGTGCAGTGGTTCCATGAAATTAAATGCCTCCCGGAAGCGCAGGACAGCAACCTGGAGAGCGTAGAGAACTGGTTCGCTGTGAACAAACCCTTGGTCAGACCAGAGAGCAGTTATTAGATGAATATTTCCGGTAGCCCTGATCATCATGCAATATTAGAGCTTATTGCTCATGACGCTGTACGGAAGCACCGACGATAACCATATCTTCCTCCATCGGCCGTCTCGCATCACATTCGTTACTAATGGCCTTGTGGACTTAGTGCTGCTAATATGGCTTATACCACACGTAGTATTGCTCCTTATACTCCCGGAGAACTCGATAGTATATTCATCATCATAACATCATTTGTGGTTATATTCACAACCAATGCGAATAAATACAATGTACTGTTAGCTCTTCTCACGAAAGTCCGTTAGTTAACATGAAGGTCAATGTCAAGAACTAGCACCTGTAGATACGCTGCTGTCCCACACCTCTCTGCTTCTCAAACGATGTCCAGGCCGCTACTGTGTCTTGTCAAGTCCAACCAAATAAAAATACACACCTCCCGATCTAAAGTAAATGAATAAATAGTAACCCAGCAACTCTCTACGACTCTAGCGTTCACGCAACGGTTCCAACATTTCCTCGCGGAACAAAGTGAGATACTGCGAGTCCTCGTAGGTGTTCTAGTCACGCTTCTCAATGCACTTCCGCACCACAGCAGCGTACTTGGTACCCGTGTCGTGTAGTAGCCTGCTATCAACAATGTCCCAGAAACAGCTCCGAAGAGCGTCCGGTTTTTTTTTACGGATCGCGAGTCCACGGGCCGGCCGCCCATTGTCGGCACTGTTCCCGAGCAGCTAATCTCCAAGAGGAGGATTCCCTAAATTGTAACGGCCTTTATTTAACCTGATCAAAATTCGTGAAACAGGACTATAATGCGGACTCACCATATCGTAGAGCTCGCGCTGTCTCTCGAATGGCACCAGCCTTCACCATTTATTTAGGTAAGCCCACGTCTCTACATCCGCGGGCCGTGAGCAGTCGAAGCCGATAGGGTGCGGGTTCCCGAATTCGAGCGACTCTTCAGGCGTTTACTCCCGACCAGAACGAGGCCTTCAGTAAAATAGGATCACGTTGTTGTTCCTAGGTGCCTTGTGCCATCAGCCTTGGAATATAGATGCAGAGTAGCATCGCACAAAGCCTATATAAAGGAATACCTAATGTTAAGAGGTGCTGCTTAACTTTCGAATGCTTTGGACAGGGTATCGTATTTCTCATCCCCTAACTTCTCGGGCGTGATTTGAAACGGCAGTTGGTAGACTGGGCCAAAGTGAACTTCATGGAGAGTCTTACTCACGTACTTAAGCATGGGCATTGTTTGGGAGGCAGTTTTTGAGCTCTTCGCTTCGGAATAGAGTGCTAATACCCGAGCCACCTGTTTTGCCAGGCGTAAGGTTGCTTCAATATTGTCGCCATCGGGGTAGATGTATTCGACAACAATTGGCGTCTAAGCGTATCGCCCTAACTGTAGTCGTTAACCGGCGGTGGACTGGTTGTTGAAAGAAATCCTGATGGGCCAAGCATTATTTTGGCTATTTAAAAGGGGAGGCGCACCGAGATATAATGTTTTAGATTTTTTATAGCGGACAGATCCCTATTCTTCATCCTACTTAGGGCCTGTGGGCCAACATTCGTAAAACAGCATTCGGTGAACGTAATTAAAGCCTTAAAGTTTCGCTTAATATTCCCAAAACCTAATATAGTTCAATACTGGTCGAAGTTTTCACATCTAGCAGTACTATCGATTGGTTCAATGTTTGCGCGCGTTCGAGGAGTTCCTTGCGCGTCTTTTTGGGCAACATTGATGGAGGAGAGTTTGGGTCCGGTCGCATTAGTTAAGAGGCCACAAATCCCGCAACTTGTGCATTTAATAAAATCTAATTGAACTCAATATTTTCGATGAATAGAGGAGCTTTTTGATTGCCCGTTTAACGAATGCTACTGTTGTAGATCGTCTAAACGGCTCATGAACCGGGCGCGCAGGCGCAGGAAAGCCTTTTCCCTCTAGTTCTCCAAGTCATCAAGAAAAACGTTCTCTGTGTGATCAAGTACACGGCTCCATCTCACTAAACATACGCCCTTTGGATAGCTCTCCGGCGTAATAGAGGAATATAATAGTTGCCTCAACAAGCCCGCCTTAACCCGATCATCCTCTTATGTACGTCGGGAGGTAAAACCGCACTAATTTTCTCCAGCAATAAATTTCATCTCACGTACAAGGACACAGGTAAAGGATAGCCAACTGGATGTGCCCACGGGCGTCCACATGTCCTTGTCGGCCGCCGCGGGAACTTTAACGCTATGTGAAACTCCAGCTTTAACAGCCTGACCCGCATAACAACAATCCAACAAAATAACGACACCACATCTAGCTCCAAGAACTTGAGACTGGATAATAGACCAATTCAAGGTTGGTCCGCCTTCGTTTCGGCTATTGCTCCCAGGAGGTCGTTCGTAATCTCATAGCAACCGCGGGCCAGGGTTCTAAAACACTTACGTTTCCCACGCATAAAGCTGTCTCTGTTGGGGAGGATTAGCTACCATAGCCACCATAGTAAACAATTATAAGTTGTCTTCACCCCTGAAACATTAGATGCATTAGGACACGAGTAAATTCGGGGAGCCCTGCGAGTTCTCGGACGGTATTTCGTAACGGCATACGGTAGTTGCAAGAGATCCTAAGCATGTAAGCTATATCGGCAACGCCTACCGCAGAGCGGGGTCCCCAGCTTTCCAAGTTAGAACAAGCGTATTATCTAATATGCATATTGGTGCTTTCGTAAGGGTTTAAAATACCTCTTAAGTTCCGATTTAATAGTTGCCTCGCGTTCGGCTGGAGGACAGGGAGTCGGGCCCCCAAACGGCGGCATCGTGCCTTCGTTCGTGGAGGATTTTGGGGGGCGGAACTGGCCTTCGATTAGGGAGAGTTGAGAGTTGGTAAAAGATCTCGATTTTGATGGGCTAACCCCATGTGCGGGTCAAAGAACAGCCGCTAAGATCTGTTGTGCGACCCAACAAGCGTGCGGCAGGTGCGGCAGTGAACTTTGGATGCCGATCCTCGGAGAGAAGGGCTTTAATTATTATTAGTGACGGGCATTCTTAATAGAGCATGGAATGGCTCCATATCGACCTCATATTCGATCCGGGATCAGTGCGGGATCAGCCCCTGAGTAGAGGCCGAGGATGAAAGGAACGCCGTCGACTTGATCAGCCCCGGGCTGATAACTGTTAACAAATTCATAACTAACTGCCTAGCTCTTCAAGCTCTATAGGTAGATACATTTCGACACCCAACGTTATAAACATAGCGGACTTAAAAAGGACGAGACAAGATCGCTGCCCAGGTATTTAACGAAGCCCATATATTGTTCGCGACATGACTAGAGAAACGAACGAATGAACAAGGGAGCATAAGCAATAAGAAGGAAGCAAGTTCTGCAGACTATGATGGGATAATGTGCTCTGGTATAAAGGCTTCCCTGGACGCGGTGGCGCACCAATAACGTGTTTATGTCATGTGCCGCGGCGATAACTTCAAGCCCTCGAGGTGCCGTTAGGTCGTAAGCCATAAGCGCAAGTCTCAAGCGCTTACTGTACGATATTGTTACTTTGGGATAGTAAAACATATCTTAAATCTGATGTGCATATAACATGGCCTGCGTTTGTTAATAATATAAACTATTATGTAGGAGAGGAGCGAGTCTTACGATAATTTGTCGTGCGCGTTCAAGAGTGGTAAAACCTGGAACCTATGTGGTTGCACTCAATTGTCATCTAAGCTAGCCAGCCAATTATGCAACTTCTGTTGAATCTTGACCACTCGCTTCTTGGCGTCTGTTGAATCTCTTCGCGCCCCGTTTATCTAGGAGAACCGTTCATTCAGTCCCCTTCGTGCAGATCACCCACGAAATGGAATCCCGGTCATCATGACTGCCGCTCGAGTGCAGAAGCACTAATGTCGACGGCACGGAAATGCTGTATAATCGCGCATAGCTAACTAATAGCGACGCGCCAGAGTGACAATGCTGAGGTGTTGGAGGATCGGAGCGGTCCCCTGAGCATCCACCTCAGTCTCTGATCATGCCCGTTCACAAGGTGAGTGAGTAAAGAGGGATGGCGGCCATGAGAAATTTAGGCTTCGTCTCAGGCCCGCGGCTTCTTGTTAACCATCAATCGCTTCGTTACTCCCCCAATTATGTCCATCCATCGCGATGGAAGATACCCTCGTCGCTGTCTATGTCTACCTGGGCGTTGAGGCCGAAGGCCTCGAGATAGCGGCCTTCACCATTGGTCTGGACGCGAGCACAGGTAGGTAGATCTCCAAGTTCGAAAATCTGACCTGGAGAATCCCCAGGCACAAGTTGTCTCCACTCTTGGCTTGCCAGAACCCACCTATTTATTCGCTTAACAGGTTTGCACAAGGAGGGAATTGGTTTGAACGCATATATTGGGGAGCATGAGCCTCTGCTCGAGGCCTAGCGGTGCGCTTTTGCCGCGCTGCTATATGCAGCAGTTGTAGCCGGCCACCTACGACCAGGACTCGAATAGCTGCCCAAATTCATGCCCAAATAATGTTCATTCCTTTCCTTGGTAGGGGGGTGCTTACAAAGCCTAGCCGGTACGCCGACTAGGTCTCGAATCTAAAGGGAGGCATAAAAAACCTTCGACCACTGCTAAAAACCACCCCCTTCGTGGGAGGTGGAAACGCGAGGTGACGAGGAAAATCCCTCGCGACGCGTCCGCGGAGCTAACCTGTTTGGCTTATAGAACAGATCATTAGTAGAGCCAGACGAATGCCAACGACGGGATATATCAACGGTTTTAATGGGTTTATTGCGAGGAGAGGGTAGCATGATCGCCGACTGCTTCGGCGTAGGAGAGCTCATATCAAATCTGTCGAATACGGCGATGAGAATAAAGGTCTCCGGAGCTACCGCGAAAGGGTTATTAGCGGTTGGATCATAGTCAATATTACGAAGGAGTTCCAGTTTCGAATCGTTGCGAGGCCCTCCAACATCGACTCTTAAAGTTTCAGAATCAAGGCTGACAGGAGGGTTCCAGCCCACGGCTGCTAGGCTCCGAGGACTAGCAGCATTTAATGGCGGCGACGCACGAGGGCAGGCGAGGGCAGGGCGGGGGAGACCTCCCCGTCACTCGACTTCGGCGTCGGCGTCGAGGGATCGATGTTTAGTCTGCTCAAGTTGGGATACCGGGCGCAAGCCATTGCAGCGAAAGTCGCAGGCTCCTCCGGGTGCCCGCCAGCCTAACTAGTCGCGGCCAGAGCCGGCGGTAATGTGCAACGATGACGACCTCGATGGGTCCGGCCACGTTCCGCAAAGGGTCCCGTACCAACACGACCAGCCTAGAAGATACTCTCGATGACCTTAGTATCCGTCCCAATACGCGTCGTCCCTATTGAGATTCACATGCCCGTCAACGATTACACCAGGGAGCCCAAGCAAGGGAGCCTATGCCGTCGTCTACCGTATTCAGGTCGCTACGACGCAAGAATCATTTGCTCTCAAGGAGCGGTCAGAGGGACGGACTGCGTCTAGACGCCGGGGATCGCGACATGCAAACCACGAGGCTTAAATAGCATGAAGCGCGACGGAGCTGGCTGACTGGCGCACGGCATAGAGCTGCTCACCCGCTGAGAAGCAGGATGACGGAGTCTAAGATGAAGACCACCATAAGGGGAAGCCGGGAAAGCATCACTACAAGGCATGCAAGAATGAGGCTAACTTCATGAGCTAGGCCTCTCATGTCAGTAGTCAACCCCCCCTTCCCCTCTACGGTTGTTCTATAATCTAATTGTTCGCCAAGGGCTATATCGTCAAGCTCTTCGGCTTCAAGACCGGACGGCCACCTCCGCTACGCTTCGAATACCTCGCCGGCAGATCGCAAGTAGCATCTGAAAGGCAAAAGTGCTTTTCGGGCTTCGAGTGTGTTTAGATCACAATGTAGAATGTAGGCCTCATCAGGGCTAGCCTACCTCCACGAACCCGAGCCGCCGATCACACGCCGAGATATCACCAACGGGAATATTATCGCCAAGCACCATAATCTCGATACCATCGAAGGTCAAGCTCGGCGACTTTGGCGCCTTAAAAAAAAGGCTGGAGCCTATTACCATCATTAGCTCGCCTTACTTTCACCCCCCAGAGTTCTTGGGCAAGGGCGTTTCCATGGGAAAATGGAGCAAGGGAAAGTACACCAAGGCTCTCGACAACTGGGCCCTGAGAGCAGTAATTTCCAAACTTGAGCGCCTTGATAGCCTAGAAAAAGGACATGCTATTAAGCCTCAAGCAAACGGGAAGGCTAGCGTTAATGGCAACCTTAACAATGCTAACGAGACGTGACAATGGAAGATGCCAATAACTTAGATAAGGTGGGTAAGGAACTGTCCATCTACCCCGCAAGAACAAGCACGACGAGGACAGTAAGCTGTGGTCTAGCGACAAATGCAGTCCTACCGAATGATACCGCGAGGAAAGGTAGAATTGGTTGGTTTGCATGTTTTCGATACAATGTTCCACATAAAGCTAGAGATGTGCGGAGGTCCGTGAGTGTCACTATAGGTCCTATGGATGCCCGAGGGCATGTGAGATACCTGGAGAACAAGAGCCCCAATACTCGTTTACATCGGGGACGACGATGACAACGCGGATGAGGAGAAGGGCAAGAGCAGGGGGACGACGACTCAAAAATCACAACAGGCGGGTTGGGAGATGAGTACCATGGCGGCGGGTAGCCACTCATCATAATTGCCGGTGGCTCGGATAGCAGAGCCGCCGATCTGGGTTAGGCGACAACATCTTCTCTGACTCGCCCATAAAACGTTGCCAGAAGAAACGAGGGGGAAGCGGCCGTGTGTGAGCTCTACAGGTCGGCTACGCCTCCTCCGTCATCATCCCAGAGAAATAACCGGGAAATATATGACGAACTGTCTAACGCTGGGAATTTTCTATTCGCTGAGTCTCACATGGGCGGCGCTTTTTAATTCTCTGGTAATGGCGACTCCCTAAAACCAAGGCCCAGTCTAGGGAGGTACCAGATGACCTCCTGTGACCTTAACACCTGGGCATGCGCCATACCACATGACTACCCGCGTTGCCTCGCCCTCCCCCCAGGGTGCTTTTTATTATCGTTTCCGTGTTACTGTTTACACGGAAGAAATATGCCCCTATCACCTCGCAGTATTCCGAAACAAATCCTAGCACAGCCTTCGATAAGCGGATGCTTGTTTGGTTCGTGATAGATAATCGAAATGCTCGAAATGTGTCTAATATTTCTGAAATCGCGAACTTGTATTTAGTACCCAGCAAACGGCGCTCTGATAAAAACTGATATAATAAGCATCACTGTATTCTTCGCCAGCTATGACTATGTCAGGATATGTAGCGAGGCCGGTCCACAGGCCAAAGGCTCGCGAGGCGTAGATTTCTCGACGCTTGCGGCCAGGTTTGACTATGTCGTTGAAGAGGGAGACATTGCGGTGACACATGAGGTATCGCATTTGGGCAACAGCTATTACAATCTGGGAGGCTAGTGCCATTGTTTCCACGACTAGGAGCACTAGATCCGCCGCCGTCACGAAATCGTCAGCGACAGCGGCAAGTCGGCCTGTTGGCCGGAAGTGCTGGACAAAATATACGAGGGCCCGAAAGCGCACTCTAATACGTTGCGACTATATCCTAGAGACTTGACGGCTTTAAACCTAAATGACGTTAGAGTGTTCTCGCCGCAGCCGGCATGCCGGGGGGTTTCTAAAAGGACAGCGGGGTCTCTCGAGAGGATGCTATTGTAAGCGGATAAAACTCATCTTTGTTTCAACAGAGAATCGACGTCACTTCGAATCCGGCGGCTTCAGACAAACGACCGAAGGACCGAACTTAAGGAAAGCAATGCGGAAGAAATAGGGAGAAAAGCAAGACGTCCGTCGGCGGCAGGAGGAGCCCCTTAGGAAGGTCTACGGTAGAAGTTTTACGAAACTACGCAAGCTGCGCGGCGCCGCCCAGCCGACCACGGCTTTGCTGAACTATCCAACCTATTCGAGGACCCCGAGAAGCAAGACGAATGGCCAACATTGATTGAGTGTCATAACTCCAAGCCCTAGTGGCTAGGCGAGTTCACAAAGTATGTGAAGTTTCACTAAAAGCGCCTAGAACACGCAGCACACTTGTCAGGGTTTTATGCTCCGGAGTGAAGTTGGGTCACAGGTAGGTCACTGGTAGGGAGGAATATGGGGGTAAGGGCTCAATATTATTGATTCCTAAGTCCTTTCCAACAAGTTTGGAAGACCCCAGGCCTTTATATAACTAGATCATACTCTATATCCACCCTAGGGGGACCTTCTACCCTACGGCGACCCAAGTGTCTGACAACACTAGAGGCTTCGCAACACGCAAGCGCTTAATTAATAGATTGATTGTGTTAAACGTTATGAAGGCGTGCTGTCTGCTATCTCTACCATATAATTCCAAATACGTGAGGCGGCTATACAGACCATCTTCTAGCCTTAAAGGCGTACAATATCGTGACTCCTTGTCTACTCCTTTTTAGACTTCTGTGCTTTGTGCGATCGGTCCATCCTCGTGAGACTAGGTACAGGCCCCTTTAGGGGTTGAGGAGGGGGTGTGGGCTCCTTTTGAGCACAAATGTGCCCGCCCTCTCCTTTGTAGCGAATGCTGCATAGGAGAGTTGGGTTCTTGGGTAGCCTTGTTATTCTAAGGGCGGCCGCGAGCCGTCATAAAAAGGCGGGACCGACTTGTAGAAGACAATTTGATGTGTGAACTAAAACCCCTTCCGACTCCTTCCAAGAATGATCCAATTAAGCAAAATACATGAAAAAGGAATGATGTGTGAGCGATACAGGGCAGTGGGGAGGGGCTCTGAGGCCGGAGGCAGAACGAAAGCAACACGCGAGCGCGACGACTCAGAAAGCCAACCGGCGGCTCCGAGTAAAACGAGCTTTGAACAAACTGCTTCCAGCCAGGAAAGTGTTGAACTCGACTGCAATCAAGCCAGATGTCACGCCTAGGAGAAACCAGAAAACGGACTGTAGAAAAGATGATTTTACAGTAGTAGCCCAGACGAGGGTGGCAAACAGAACCTGGCAGAGGTGTAGTGTTCCGAAATGGTCATGTCCTCTAGACGCGGCAAACAGACTCACCCGTCAGTAATCCAGTGCATCCCAATTTTTGTGACAAGCGCTCAAATGGGCACAGGCTTCAAACACTACTACCCCAACCTGATACATCAACCACGTGGAGGTTGAACTGCGCTACGAGGCCGACGTGGAGCGCTGGCCGAGAGCTCAAGATGACATAAGCTGGCGCGTCATGAGTGCACTACACCACAAAGGATTGGCCTTGGCACGCTCTGACTGTTGAAGATATCTGCAGGAAAACTACTTTATGATGAAGAATGAGGCTGTGGGCTATGGTTTATAAGGCTTATTGCCGTGAGTGTGCTTGCACCTAAGATATGGATGAACTTTACTTGCATTATTAGTAAAATCCTTCCCTTTTACGATATTATATTAATATGTTAATTCTTAATCGACGATCTATAGCCATTCTCCCTTCATTGCACCTGCATATTGCTCTGAGGAGCTGGCCATCTATGGAGCTTCCGTATAGGTCGGTGCGGCTTGCGAAAATAGATGGACGAGAGTAAGCGTGCGCTGGTTAGGGGGGCTGTGCTTACGTCGCGGAATCCACCTTGATCATGGGACTTACTGGATTCTTCAACCCACTGCAGGGCCTGGGGGATGTCATTTACATCGTTCCAGAACAGATACGCCTTTGCACATCACTTTTACGGGCTGCCGGGATTGAGCAGGTCAGGCTCGGACTTGACCTTCAGGCGACGACGGGCTTCGCAAGCACGCTGGCGCTTCGGACCGTTGCATATATGAACTTCCACACCGAACGATGCCCCTATCGCCAGATGTAACCTAGGTTGTGTACACTTTGCTCGACAGATTGAAGCTGAGATAGCCAAGACAGACAAGACGTCCTAAGGAATCGGCTCATGGCCGTGACCAACGGCGGAGAGCTCTTCAAATACCAAGACTGTATTTCTATAACAGCACCATGGATCTGAGGCCCAGTCACACGAGCAAAATAATGTATACTTGGGACAAGGAATTAGGTTTGCACGCGAAGTGATGCTTCCCCCCCGTGGTGATTTCACGCGTCTTTGGCTCCTGTCCCGTCAATCTATATCCTCACATGCGTGAAAATATCGTTATGGGATGCTTGATCAATGCCTAGGAAACTAGAAGTGTGACCCTCTTAGCTTTCTACCTGCATCGACATGACTGGCACGGAAGGCGGGATCCAGCAGCCCTAGGCACTGTGGCGAGCATTTTTCGTGGCTTGTCGCGGGATCGCGCATGGTGATTTGCACCGAGATTAAGACAGGAGGCTTAATAGCCTCAGTATCTAGTTTGGCCGTAGCTGACAGGCTCCCTGTACTACCGGTGTTCTTTCGCTGGGTGGGTACTCGTGGTAACACTGTCATCAGAGGCAATCAAATACTCATTGGTCGGAAGCTACACTAGCACCATCCTGGCGGGGGCCTGGAGGTGTGTAAGTCTTACTACCTATGTCAGGAGTTGAAAGATAGGACTAGCGGGTAATCAAATGTCAACCTCGCGCCGGAAAATACGACCAGAGCGCCATTGGGGACGACGAGATTAGAGAATGCCACAGTGACGGCCTCATCTGCCTTGGTGCTCGACGAAGGTACAAGTTACGCCTCACTGCCCCTTGGTCTCAAAGTTGTGAGTTCGCTCGATACCGAGAGGCAACAGCCATAATGTATGCTGACGAAGTAAACCACAGGATTGAGAGCAATGATATGTACAAAGGCAACCGTAGTCGTCTGGTTGGCGTAGATATTTGGCCCTATTATCACAGCCGTGAGCCCAGCGTAACGGGCCCACGACCACCGGAATAGCGCCGAATGATATCTACTCGAGGTTACTGTTCATCACCTCAACGGTAATGGTTTGTTCTTAGACCCTGGCAGATTGGTATCGGCGAGCTTGATACCCTTGAGTGATGTTGGTAGCAGCAATCCGATATCAGCTACTAGCCACAATTTAGAAGGGTCCTGGTGGGCAACATATCGATCGAAAACACGGTAGGGGTTCTCCCTTGTCCAGTACCGATATATGAATTTTAACGCGCTCCTCCGAGTCTACGGTTATAGAACTTTGCTCTTACCCGCTATAGTGCGCCAGGAAGACAGACATAATTGGTGGGAGCATCGGCACATAAACAATCTTAGCGGCTGGGTAGATATAAGTCTCCTCGGAAACCTCATGCTCGATGTGGCCGTTGTAAAGTCACCCGGAGGCCCAAGCATTCCCAACTTATCCTAGTGCGCTTCTTTAGCCTTCTTGACGACGGCACACACAGCCTATTGCTTGCTGCCTTAGCTTTGTTATGGCGTTCTTATATGTCCTTCTTGGGCTTAGGGTCGTCATTTTAGGAAAGGTAATCAACCAGTTTCTTGATGAGGATGATGAGACTGACTATGATGCCGATGGCGACTTCAGTGGCCAACAACGCTAGCAGAACATCAACGACCGCCACCCCCCCGTTGGCTCCTGTCGATGCTGTGGCGAGACTGGCCAATTTGTTGATATTCTTAGTTTCATTTTCAATATACTTCTATACATCAACTAGCTCTCTGATCGCCTGTCCGACGGCGAAGATTGCCGTCAGCTTGGACACCGTTTCCAAATCCTCAATATCATTCGCATACCTTAGCACATTCCTTAGCAGTGTGTCCTGGAAGCCTGCGCCATTAACATGGGCCCCGAACGAACATCATTGTTACGAATAGTAGTGTTGTAGTGCCGTTTCGACTTTAGTTTTTCTTTCCAACTAGTCTCCCTCGCCTCTCCGCAATCCCCTCCTTTATGTCCCCCTTCCACCCTTGTGATGATTTGTCGTCCTCTGCGAGGCGGAGGCCAAAGGCAAACTTGTTCGTCGCGGTTTACTTGAATACAAATTAGGTTGCTTTCTATAATCCCTCTATAATGAATTTGGCCAGACCTACAAGCTCGGGAAACTCATCGGTCAAGGTCAGCCCAGAGAATGAGAATTTGCCCTTTTTGTAGGTCGGGCCTCCCTCTTAATAATCGGGGACGTCTAGGCAGTTTTTTTCTTGGCAGTTTTTCTAGTAGCTTTAGCGCCCCTCTTGGACTTCTATCATGCGTGGCGCAAGGAAAGGTGAGATTCTTGGGCAGCCCGACGACGAGACACGATACACCGGCGTGGGCCCCAAGTATTGCCTCGGAGGCAGGAGATGATGTCGCTGTTGAGGAGTGGAGGTATTTGCTGGTAAAGCCCAGGACGGATAGGGCGTACACATTGTTATACTTAGCGAATGCCCCCGATATCCACAGGTATATGTGTGCCACGTTTAGCATATCCTCGAACGGCTTTGGAAAATTCGGTTCCGGCCGTGTGGCTTCCTACCGCTCCCAACTGGGGACCATACTTGCCCTCAATGCAATGATTCCCGGGCTCGTATTGAGTGTAATATCAAAATATAAACGCCCGGGTATAAATCACTTCATGCTTTAAGCACAACTCGGCATGGACATTAAACTTTCTGCTCCCGGCGATCGTCTTGTTGCCGGGAGTGTAAGCCCCCAGTGTCATTAATCATTTTAGCTATCCCCATTGCGAATGGGGAACCCTGCACGGCTACAATTTACTTAGTAGTATGCTTCGCTATCTCCAGATCGCCACCCAGGTCTATTGGTCTCAAAATTAGGGAGGTCGGTGAAGCCAGTGGCTGGGTAGTTCGCTCCACATACACCTGCTATATACCCAGGTAATATGAGGTACTGCCTCATTGCACTGTACTTAGGATTGTTTCTTAATGCTTCGCAACATATGATAAATCTACCTTTCACTCATAACTCAACAATTGGGGCGTAGGGAAGCACTAATGGTTTGACCCTTCTAGGATGTTGCCCGAACACCAGGGCAAGACTCGATGGCGCTGCCCTGTGTTGAAGATCCGTCAATGGCAATCTCAGAAAGAAATTAGCCTAATAGCATCACGTTTCTATTTACAATTACGCAGAAAGGCAGCGGCCTGAGTAATTCACCCAAATTATGTCAGTTTCCGACGGGTCCGAATTGGTACCAGTATGTTGCATTTCCGCAAGCCTAATCCCGATGTGAGCGATCAGTAGAATAAGGAAGTTGTTTTATTTCTCCCTTTACTAACCTGACCGCTGGGATTAGCTCCTTAGTCAACTTTTTTTTTTTTTTTTTTTTTTTTTTCAAAAATTGAGACCTGCACTGTCGCCGTCTGGAGTCTGGACGCCGAACGGACCCAACACAACCTCCCTCAGCTGAGTCTAGGTAGCATGCACACTGTCGATGACCAGGGCCAAGACGAATGTATATACTTTTGACCTGGCTAGGTGGCAGCGACCAAGAAGCAAACCGGTTCCCTAACGCCCATATAGCCGCGCATAGTGAGGGGTTTGGCCGTAAGATCGGGAACCAAGTCTACCTTGCCCTTGATCTTGAGTGAGTAGAGCTCGTTGTCGACCCTGGGTGAGATCTCACCATCTTCTTTTGTCGTCGCAATTCTCGTCATAGCTCAGGGGTGAGCCTGGACGCTACCTCATTGATGTTGCCGGCCTTCTTGGCCACGGGCTTGGTTAGACCGTATGGAATCTCCTCAGCAAGGGCTTGCTTGTATGGTCCCTATCCATTATCGTAGGGTAATCGGCGAGATGTCGAGGTCGGCAGTGACACTCATGAAGTTACCGATAACCAAATCACCGCGCAGACGGACTGATATTTCGTCCTTTGATTTAGATGATGGTAGTGTTGGATTCGAGACTCGGATAGAACCGGCCAGGTTACGAAGGTGGAACCAAGGTTGGCAAATTTCTCAACAGAGGAGTCCGGCCCCTCGGCTAAGACTTAAGAAGACTGGGCAGTAACAGAAACAAAAGTGAGATTAACAACTTAGCTTGAGGAAGTTTGGACGAGCGTACTCTCCGTCTCATTTATTGAGGGTCTTTGGTTCTTCCACTGGCGGTTTTAGCATGGTAGTTGCTTTTCCGCAGTCAACTCTAAGACGATATCCTCAAGTGAGACGGGATGGTCACCAGATGGAGCAAACGGCATCTTGTATTCGACGGTGATAGTACCACGGGGTTAATTGAGTCTAGAGTTTGTCCGAGGCTTGAAAACACTCGACTACTTGTAGTCCACCACACTCGAAGGTTTGCATCCTTAGTGACAATGCGGACAAGTCCCTCCAGATTAGTTACCCCTATCATTAGAAAGCCGGACACACTCTTCGGTGTGTTAGGATTCGGCTTCACAAGACCTAAAACGGAATTCAAGTTATAAACCTGATGGGAATTATGATCTCGCTAGTGTGTTCCTTAGGGCTGAAAGGTAGGCGAACTCCACCGTGGCCATTTAACCACTCAGTGTCACGCAGACCCGATAGGCCAGGTCCGATCTGAGACTGGAGGTCTGCATATCATGTATATAATCATATGATCGAGAGACCGCGTTGAGGCTTGTACCCGCGTTTGCTTGATCAAATATAGGACCTAGCCGAGACCCAGATACGAGGCGGGTCGGCGATTCCGGTCGGCAACTATACGCGAGCCTATTCGGACATAAAAGACCATAGATCTCCCAGCTGGCTAGAGAGGGAAAAAGACCTTCGCGTCTCCCCTTGACGCCCTAGATGATTATTTACAATTTGAAGACTATTCCAAGCCCTTGTCCCACTCAAAATCATAACTCCTAAAACCTGGAAAAGGTCACGAGTTGAGCTATGGTCCGGCTTTGCTCTGAATCTTCCGTCGTACGGCGTGGACAATACATGCTGGTCCGCATTCTTACATATTAAGGCCGGGAGGCCCTCTTTGTTGACAACTTCCCGTTGACAGAATCGTGTCCAAAAGTATTGCCCCTGACGGCAATTTTCATGGCTTTATGCCCTTGCGATAAACAATCACTAGTGTTCACATAAAGACGGGTTCATGTGTGTGGAGTTCCAAAGATACATATACTTCGAGTACAAAATCGAAATTCTGGATGACTTTGATCAGGTTAATTTCGATTTCAGCCGCGTGCAACGACGGGTCTCCAATAACAAGTTCGAAATTGCCAGAAATGTCAGCTAGAACCCACGCGTCAGACAATTTGCCCACTGCGTACCCCTATTGGGCCCTTGATCCCTAGGGCAGCAGATCTGCACTAAGAACCCCTGCCTACGAGCTATATCCGGAATCGTGCGCTGGTATTGCGGCTGGGAGCGTGGCCCCTTCGCCGACTCCGTACGAGCGCTTCCAGAAGGCGAGTGTGTGGTACGGGTTACGTAGTGAAGTCAACGGAGAGGTTGACGAAGACCAGTTTGCCGATTGCAAGTGAGGGCCTCTGGAACAAGGCGGCGATCTCCTAGAGCGCAAGCAAGCGTGAACTCTTGACCTTACCTTCTTCTCACGACGTTAGCACTTCATTTTTAGTCCGTTGATTTGAAATTCACTGGTAAATTCTAACCGTGTTGATGTTACTTTGGTAGATTCCGCATGATTAAAAGTGATGCCCCATGTCACACGGTTTTAAGATGTAATCATGCATAAAGTTATATCAGAAACAGGTTGTATGTGTACAGGATCAAAGAACGCAAGGAAACGAAGTGAAGCTATTCGAGTATACGCCTTGGCCAAAAGGGTTCATTACCCTTGCTACACCGCACGTAATTAACTTCAAGTTTGGGTACCTGGCAGTAAGACATGTCAAAGAGATCATGCTTAACGGTCTAAAGAAATCAGTCGAGGCAGAGATCGTTTTTATCGTTAATAAACATCGAGCTGGCAATATTCAGCTATGTTATATTTAAGTCGGCATCAAATCACTTTTCGGCGACACAATGAAGAACTCCACGCAACTTTAAACAACAACGTCAGGTCTTCACTGCACAGCACACCCTGCAACCGCACCTCCGATTCCCTCCGGGGGGATTAGCCGGCAGGCGGGTCAACAGCTGTACGAGCAGGGAGGCAGACCAGTCGCCTACCTTGGTCTTGGCTTGCTCGTGTCCGCTGCTGATACCGATCACCAACCGCCTACAGTCCAGCATAGGCGCTCAGTCCGAAAGGATCGGTTGCTCACTTTGCTTCTGGGCTACTCAGATCCCCCGGGTTAGGCAGCCACGACTTTCGATTGCTATCAGGAGTCCCGTCGAGATACGCGTCGACGAAGCTTGACCCGCGTCCGATCGAATACCTGCGTCACAACGCCGGCGGTGACATTCATATCTGTTCACCCAGCACTCGAGGCGTCCAGTCGTTGATTCCAACCCAGACACAGACGCTCCACAGTCGGGCCCTGACAGTTTCCCCTGCCTTTGCACGAGGTGCAAAACCTCCGGCGGATAAGCCCAGGCTAGATAACGGCTTGGTTTCGCGCAAGGTCTTACTTTTCTATATGTCACCCTATAACTAGGCCTTGAGTACGAAAACCTGAGTAGGAGATAGTGGATCTGGACAGAGGAGAGGAGCATAGTCGTCGATGGACTTTAAGGATGTTGCATTTAAGGAAATCTCAGATAGCTGGTCTGTCATCGAGAAGAGAGCCATATATTGACGCCGCTGTCGAGGTTTAACGATCTCCCTTGCCGCCCGGGACTAAATTAATGGGGTCATTAGATGTGCTAAGACGTTGAAACTGGAAGCAGAGTGCCGGGGTGTGGGCTTGACAATTGGCAAGTGGTCGAGGCTTTTCTCATGTGACTGCAATTCTTAGTTTTATGAATAATAGCATGCTGCGATCTGAGGTTTCTGAATCGCGAGCAACGGTTTCCGGTGACGAATCACTCGAGATCGGGTTTTAACGGCTCTGGCACGGCCTCAAGAAGGGTGGTCATCATAGAGTTTAAAAAACCCCCCCCAAAAAGGAGATAAAGCGTTTCTAATGTGCCATTAAAGATGGAGCAGAACAGGGCTACGATAGTAGAGACGTCGTTGAATTGTTCGACGGGGAATCTGGCGTTCTCTGGGAAGGCCCGCGGCTGGGGGGGACTTCTTGGTAACCGGCGTCGCCTGGGGAGACGCACTGGTATTCCGTCGGTGACCACAACTAATACTGCCGCCGCTGCCAGGCCTGTGTCATGTCTCTAGAGTATAAGCTCCGACGTTGCAGCTGAGTAAACCTTTTCGTCTAGCTGCGGTCCACCCCCATTATTGGGCTCGGACTCGGGACTCTACGTGGTAGTAAGAGCGGCCGCTGAAAATTAAAAGCCGGTACTGATAGCCTTTAACTGAATGTCCATTAATCTAATTAGACAGAGTTTACGAGTACTGACGTCAAAACACCGGTTTTCTCTCAGAGCAGTTGTCAAACAAGTCTGAGCCCTCATCGCGATGGTTGAGACGACAACGGACCTAAAGCGTAATATTAGAATGAACGGTCGCCTCGAGATATTTGCGAAGGGGCACTAGGCCTTAGAATTGGCTTTTATCGCTGAAGATGACGGCTTTGGATCGTCCAGTGTTACGTTCTGGTCTGGTACGAAGTACGTACGTGATCTGAATACCCACTTAGCGAGTATGATCCGATACCTTCCACTGAGGCATGCTCGCTGGAATTGGGAGAGCGATCGTGCAAAGTGTACATGTGCATTTCTGGGAATTTTCCTCTGGGTAGAACTTTTTGAATCCAAAGTCCCATGCCTCGCGTGATCTTATTGATCGATCACTGATGTAAGCTTCGGTGAACATTACCCTGTTGCAGTGGCTCCCTATAAAAAGAGACAAGGACATCAAGACAAGGATTTGAGAAAAATTATCTTATGAAAACTCATTGGGCCGAAACAATAGTTAACCCTTGAGGTTTATATGTAATGAAAAGGCGACCTTAAGAAAACGATCTATATGATTATATTAATGAAGAGTATCGGGATCTTTCTCAGTAAGAACCTATAATGCTACTTTTACGCCTTCTCGGCTTGGTAAGGTGAGAGTTCTGTGTAAAAACACTGGCAAAGGGCTACGTTATAATGTCGGAACAAAAATGACTCCAATCGCAGGCGCCTGGGTTACGGTGTATAATACGACGGTTCTGGTTACACAGAGGGACTGCAGGCCGGAATCGCGCTTCAGCTTGAAATGAGAGTTTTCGAAATAAATGCACGACAAGCCTGCACAAAAACGATACTCACCTATACACTTGCGGCCTGGCGGACTGAGGCTAACAACTCCATAGAGATTAAACAAACACAGATCTTGTACGGACACATACCTGACTAGCTCCTCTTCGTCTAGCGTATGTTGTTTATGCTCACCATGGTTCTTGTTACTGGTGACCTTAATAAACAAGAAGCCATCGAGCAGGTTTTGGCCGCCAGCCAGCCAGACGATGGACGCCAGTGGGTGCTCAACCAGGACAACGAAAGCTTAACCTCATTTTCTTCCGGGAGGTTTCAGCGAATGGTTATACGGACGAAAATCTGAACAGGTTCGTCATTCAGTCGATAAGTCAGAGGCATCAATGTAGATAGGTATTGAAGTAGTGTAAGTAGTTGTTAGCAAAATCAGCTAATAATTGTTGAAATAAGGGAGATGTGTACACTCCACTCTCCCGTTTGTATGTCTATATATGTACCACCAGATCCCCCGTGCCCTCAGGGCACTTTTCTTCCCTTTTTAATTATCCTGAATACAACTGCTTGAATAGTCACTTGTATGTATCTCCACTCCTTTTGACAATAATTAAAGGGGGCCAGTTTCAGTCCACAGAGAGGTCGGGATCAAGGGCTTATCGCGAACTCAGCCACCTGCACATATACACTTAGCTTTACATATACATATACTTGTATATTCGAATTCGAAATCCCCATGGTCTATCACGAAGTAGAACACGGCCCCGCTGAGTTCTGCCCCCTACGCATCCGATGGGCAACGTCGAAGAAAGCTTGGGAGAATTGATTATTGCCAAGCACATAGCCACAGACCAGAAGTGCCACTGTGATACAACTTCGTCCAGTTAGTCCCGTTATGCTATCTCCTATGACGGACGTTGTGCGGCTTATTACCTCAAGACAAGCTTACCAGCGGCTCGCCGACTCCGCGCATAGAAAGCAGTTTAGCTGGGCGAATCACGCTTACGACTGTTGCACCGAATACGTACGGGGGCTGGAGAAAGGAACTTTCCTTGTCCCTATCTTGGCTGCTCCCTACCGTGTAACGCAGACTAGGAGTGTTGATGGCACCTCTAGGGCGTTCACAACTATGCAGCTCGCGCGGACGGAACAAGAATTTCGCCAGAGCACGGGGATACTCCTACGGGAGGAGCATGCGACCAGAGGACGAAACCGTTGCCGAGATGACAAGGAACGAGAGATCTGCCACACCGAGTCCAGTCCTAAACGAAGCCGTCCCGTACCGACTCCACCACGCCGTGTCAGCCCTCGGAAGGAAGGATTCATCAGCAATTCCACAGAGGACACAACTCCAATTCTAACCGAACACCCTCGGATGACACAAAGTATCTTGTCGGTGGCATTTTCCTGGGGCACGAGAGCTGGCAGCCTTGAAACCAGTGTCTGTTCCTGTTCCTCTAGAGTCAGCGCGCCACTGTCCACGGTGTTCGACACCGGTATAATCTCCTAAGAAGACTGCCTATCAGCCACATTAGCTCCATCCGCTCTCGCCAGCTTCACATCAGCTAGGAGGCTCAGTACCTCATCCTTCCACATAAAGACATATATCTACGTTTCTCTGCCCCCGTACAAAGTACCCGAGGATTGCCTCAAGACAAGATGTCCATCCGCACCCGGTTCGGCTATACTAAAAGTTGTGAGAAGCTGCCCCAACGTGGCTAAAATCACCTACCTCAAAGGGATAGCTAAATTTAACACCTTGCACCCTATGCAACAATCTAGCAAATTAAAGGGGTTTAAACTCACAAGGTATGTAATTACTTAGCCTAACCTATCTTGTTATCCCAGACTTTTTCCTCGTAACCTTATATAGAAATCTTCATTCTTGACATTAAGGTTTTTATTCTATTACTGCGTAATGCAGAAAACCTTTGGCCATACCTGGGGCAACCGCCAAAGGCTATGTATTTTGCTACGCGCACATGAACCTTCACTACTCACCGATCCGAACCACCACTCCCATATAGACTAAAACCACCACATTTACCTCTAACACCTAGTACCTTGTGTCCCATACCTTACTACCCGCTAATCCTGCTTCTTCCCCAGCCCAACTATCGCCTGACAATACGAACGTGCTGCCGCATGGACTAGCATGAGCGCCGCTGCTCTCTGATCCGTCAACTTTTCCACCTCATTTTCCGCGGCCAAAACATCTCTCGTCGTCGCCGCCAGTCGTTCATCAAAGTCACTTAGCACCTCTTGAAGTGAAAATAGAGCCCGCTGCGCCGTCTCGGCCACATGGATATAATGTGTCTGGGTCCTTGGCGGAAGACCAGCAAGTTGGAGCGTCGCTGAGATGTCGATGGGGTTTTTTTTTCCTCCCTTGCCATTCTCATCAGAATCTACTACGATCGTATTTATTATGCCTTCGGCTTGCCGCTGCTGCTGGCCCGTAGTGTCTAACAGGGCAGCTAGGTGGGTGACATCTGGAACTTGGCGCACAAAATGAGCCAGTGCATCGCGCTGAGCCTGCTTTTGTGCTCGAGCCTGACGACCCGTCTCCAACAGTCTCCAAACACGCATGTGTTTTGCGTGTGCGAACGCGAGGGCCCCGGCGGCCCCGGCGACTTGGATCCCGGCTTGCACCTCGTCCTGATATGCCTGTGCTGTGGGCGTGAAGCTGTGACACAGATTTGGAACCGGGCCGTGTCGTTGACTCTGCTGCATCTGGAACGTGGAAATCTCATGAAGATGGCGTATTCCAGGGGTTATGATAGTAGCAACATTGCTGGTGCTGCTACGATCTACGATAAGGGTGTCCTAAGCCAAAATCGTAGAATCCAGCCAATGCGCCATCGACGGAGGTGTTACCCTCGGACTGGTCAGGATCTGGAAGGCGAGAAGAGTACGCATCTTGTCGGAAAAAGAAGGGTTGAAGGTGTTGTGACGCCAGTTGTAACGATTAACGCCATCGGCAGCCCATCGAAGCTTGCTGCAGATGGCATGCACGTTTGCTATGACATGCAGCCCACAGTCATATCCATTCGTCTGTTGGGCAGCTGCACCAGTCACTGTACGCGTGTCATGCTGCCCACCCACATGTTGGGGATAGAGAAGTGCCAGGAACTTAAGTAGGTGAGCACTGCAAGAACGTAATGTTGCATCTTTGCGGTCGTAGCTCTGGCCAGCAAAAGAGTCATAACATGCCAGCGTATTGGTGCTACCGTTCCAATAGTATAGGACCCAATGGACTTCGGTAGCCAGATGCACGGGGATTATAAGGTGCCGGAGTTCGTGATCTTCTCGCCCTTCGCATTGTGCTTGTTGTTGTTGTTGTTCTTCTTCTTCTTCTTCTTCTCTTTCTTTGTTGGGCCGTGATGAGTGCGCGAACTCCGTCTTCCACTTGGCGCGTAGTCGGCTGCAGATGCGAGCGAGCTTGTCCTCATCACCGTGACAAGCAATGATGCTCTCCGACTCCCAACTCGTTAGGACTGATAGATTGTAGGTAAACTCGATGGCGTCGTTATTACCGTCATCGCCGTAACTAGAGTGAATTCGATGAGTGAGCTGCCAGAGCGTTAGATTGATGGCGTCGTCATTCAACATGATACCCGGCGCCAGATGTTGCACAGCCGACCACTGCGCCTCAGATGTGAAGAAGCTCGGTCTGCCGGGGACACATGGTTCGTGTTTACTTCCTTGTCCTTGTTCTCTGCCGTCTGCAGGCCGAGCTGGAGCCAGAGCAGCCGTCTGGTACATTTGCGCTCCGGTCCCAACCCGTCCGATCTTCGGCCGTGGCTCACTAGTATCATTTTTTCCTCCCTTTTTCTCTTCTTCTTTGCCTTTGGGTGCGGATAAGTCACCGAACTTGCGCTTGTAGCGGAAAGCTAGCACAACGAGAAAATTTAATAAGTTAGTTCTTCCTTTTTTTATTCAACGAATTATTATCGCGGCTACTCACTTATCCCTTGCATACCTCGTGTATCGTCATCAACCTCATCAACCTCATCAACCCCATCATCGCCATCATCGTCATCATCGTCATCGTCACCAATACTGAACGAACCAACGCCGTTGTCGTCATTAAGCTCGAGCTGGATGCTTATGTCCGTTTGCATATTACTGACCTCAGTTTGGTTCTGCTCCGACTTGTGCCCAAAGTCTCTTAAGTTCTGCCCATGGATGGATCTGGCACCTGAGACATCTGGGCTATGCCGCACTATAGGGAAGACCGAATAAGAGCTAGACGATAGGGGCGGTAGTTTAGGTGGAGGCGCGTTTGGTATACGCTCGCTGGTGTCGACTAAATCGTTGTCACTGTTGTCGGGATCAGAAGACATCCGTGACGGTGTGTATGAGGCCACGCCTTCTGGTGCTGATCGGCCGATCTCGGGTTGGCAGTCACCGCCATCGTCAGGATCAAAAGGCATCGGTGATGGTGTGCATGGGGCCATGTCTTCTGGTGCCGATCGGCCGATCTCCGGTTGGTTGTTGTCGCTGTCGTCGTTGTTGCCGTGGTCCCCGGGGTTATGGTTATCGTCATATGCGCTGTCCTTACTAGAGGCAGCAGCCAGGGGAAGCACCGGCGCTGGTGCTGGTGCTGGTGCTGGTCCTTCGTTCAACTTACTACGTGGTGACAGTTGAACCGCAGGCCCAAAGCGACGACGTATAGCTTGATCGATGTGCTTAGGATGTAGAGGAAGGGCCGAGGGTATATCGAAGTTGGCTATGCTCACGAACTCGTTGGTGATGGCGACGGTGGCTGCGTGGACGGGCGGGTCGCAATACGAAAGGACGTCGTCGAAAAGAAGGCGTAAGAGAGGCGAGATTCCCGATCCGCCATCTTGGCGCCGGGGATGAGCATTGGTCCGAGTATGGTGCTTGACGTATCGGAGGAGGCCGTCGACGAATCGCTTGCTGAGGGCGGCAGTGCCGAAGACAAGTAGGATGGTCCACCGCGACACGTACAGGCGATTGGCGAGCCTTGAGACAGCATCGCGCACCTGTTCCTTGGCCTTGGACCAGGGCGACCGGAAGATGTGCTGGACGGCCGTTTCGACAAGACCTTCCGAACCAGCAGGCACCTGTTCAAAGAGCCAGATGGAAAATGGCGGCAGCGGCTGCAGTGGCTGCGGCGCGTTGGTGTCGAGGCAGTCGTTGTTGTTGTCGTCGGCGGAGCGCTTGAGCCGGTTCTTGGCGGTCCTCACGTACGCCTGAGCGAGGTGGTTGAGCTTAGTACTGATGATGTTACAGCCGGACTCGAGCCCGGCGTGGAAGTCGAGGAGGCCTGCTTTGATGTCTGGTTCTTGGAGGGGATCGGCCAGGGTAGACGACGATGGTGGTGTGTTTGATGGGTTTAATGGGGACGGGGATAATAGAGTGAACGTTGGCATGGTTCGTACTGTTCGTACTAGACAGAAAGGGTCCACCCATAGTGTCCCTCTTCGCTGGCGCTCGATCATCTACATAGTGAGTAGTAGGGTTGGTATGTATGTTGTCAAGCAAAGGCGACGTGGAAATCCGAATGTGATTGGGGGTTACCTACTTAGGTAGTTAGATGGCGCATGACGGAAGTGGGGATCACGGTTGCATCAAAGAGTAAAGAGCAGGCGCGGAGGCACAGTCTGAACAAAATGATGTCATGCACCCCAGACCAGCAAAAACGGAAGGAAACTTCAACCGATTCACCAGCTCATACAAGACTGGGTACCTACCTGAAGTAGTCTATTTCTCGCCTTCTTCAAGCTTTACTTACCTAGTCTAGTCGTCTTGTACGAACCGCATGGATTCCACTTCCGTCATAAGCTAAAGCAGGAACAGGTGAGGTACTCTGTGCTGTGTTGCAGTAGGTACAATGTGGATATTTGGTGTTGCGGAAGGAAACTTCAATGGAGTAAATGGCAAATGACAGCAACGACGTGAGCGGCAGACACAAAGCTCCTGCCTGCTTTAGATAGGTAATTACATGTTACACTGTAATAACAATGTTACGGCTGAGTGGCTGAGCTAATGGCTGTGCCCACACACTACCTACCTAGGTAGCTGGCTACGCTGCACACAATCCTTAGGTGTGGGCAACTTCCTTCAAGCCATTTACATGGTATTTCTTCCTATCAAAAGTTGGTGTGCCTCTTAGGTACTGTGGTTTATAGATTCAGCTTAATCAGATGGCAACCACCGTAGATTACCAACTCCCACAAACTAGCCCAGGCTGTAGTGTACTTGTCTCCAGCCCCTATAAATTGCTTTCACTGATAGACCCTCATCATTTTGTGTCCGAATGGAGGAACAGTCGCGATGTACCCTATCGATCCATCATCCATTACGTCGCGTTCCAACCGGGGATTCAGGATAAATATTGTACAGCGATCGCTTGGGATACAACAGCTCGAGATAAGATTGTCCGCTATACAGGTCGTTAGTAAGACAGTGTTCTAGTACCCGAGGTAACCATCTGTCCTCACCTCTTTACTAAATTTATGGCAATATGGGCAGCCCTTGGGCAATCCATTGTCACCGCAAGTCGTGCAATTTGCCACCGTAAAAATTAGCAAGGTGTAGTCCAGGTTAAGTCGAGTTGCAGGCGAAGGTTGTCGAAAGGTGCAGAACGCACATAGTAGATGGTGTTGAACATGAATATACAGTAACTAGGAAGGAATCCAATGGCCCAATGGGCTCATAAAATATATGAATGATCGTACGGTGTAATATGTACTTACCAAGGTATTGATTGTCTACGTTCTATCGATAACCGAGTGCGGTTCTCACTTTGAATCTGCATCCAAGTTTGATCCAAACCAATGGAGCTTCTAGATAGGTACCCGGTATCCGCCTTTGGCATGCCCCAATACATCTACATGTAGTACTGCTGATAACGAGATGCTTTCTCCATCTCAACTTCACCATACAGACCAAACAATTCACTAATGAGAAAACTCAAGGAAGGCCCTATGCTTTGACACATGCAACACGACAGACATTGATGTATAGATGGATCACCAGCTGGACACTTTATAAAACCCCAGATAACGTACCGTTGAGTGCCAAATACCTAATAGCGCGACAAGCCGCGGTTGAATAACATCAGTCAACCAGATCACAACATCACATTAACCCCCACCACAACACTGCCCGCCGACACATACGCAACTCCGGCCTCATCCTCAAGCGAGATGTGGCTGCAACACCTGCCGGCGTGCGGACCAAGTGGTTTCCGGTAGCTAGCCGACGTCAAGGCGAACATGCCAGCCACCACGACAGATGTTAGCCCAGCTCTCACCACCAGAAGCAAGACCCGCCCGCCCGTACATCGCCAGCGCCGCCGTCCTGTGTGCCCGGCGGCAGCAGGACATGTAAGTCCTTATCTTATCGTCTCATCTCGTCTCGTCTGTCCGCATCGTCTGCGAGGAGCGGACGATCCCGGTTTCCGTTTCGGCTCGGTTGTCCCTTTGCCTCCGGCACTACTCGTGCGCCAGCAGGTCGCCGGTGGCCTCTTGCAGGTCCATGTTGGCTATATACAAGGCACTAGGCAGCCGGCCATGAGAAGCAAGCACTCGAATCGTTTGAGTTTTATAAAGGGTGCTGGTTTTCAATGCTCATATACTGGGCGGTATGTACCGGAACACGAACTACGATAGAATGTGGTTTGCTGCGGAGGTGTGGGGCCTATATATACCGTTAATACGCATGGAGTATTAACGGCGTCGTTTTTATTCTGTGACATTGTTGGTAGTGGGCTACTACAGTATGAATTTCTAAAGGAGAGGGCTGGATATTTGCACATATAGCAGAAATGATAGAGCAATCAGATCAACCGAGGGTAACCCAACCCCCCCCCCCCCCTCTGTCTACCCGAGAGTCCCGTGCACTTTGGGTAGAGATACCCACAAAGGACTTGGTCCCACACGTTAAGTGACCTTCGGTGCTGGGCGGCTACGCTACAAAAACACAATTTAGATATTCTTTTTAAACTCTTTAACTTCTGGGGGATATATGCTTCACGCTAGCCCCTACTCTAGAAAAAAAGCGAATATATATATATATATATTAGTCCGCCGTTTGCCCCACAGACTTACGAGGCTCGCTATAAGTGAGGGACCAAGTCTTTTATAGGTTATCTCTACTTAAACTGCGCGGGACTCTCAGGTAGACAGGGGGGGGGGGGGGGGGGTTACCCTCATTTGAACTGATTGCTCGGGAAGTTGGGTCATCATTACAAACTGGATTGATGAAAGCATCCCTTGTACATACAGAACGCTATCTCACATCTTGTTTAAGCGGCTATGCCCAGCGAGCTGCTTGTATACGGTTAAGCAGTATATGTTAAAATCAGGGGGCTGGTAAATCCAATGGCTGGGTACTTCGCCCTACATACACCTACCTATATAATATAAAGTACTACTTTATTATACTATACTTAAACTTGTTCTTTAATATAATATATTATACTATATTTATTTATTGCTTATAATTTTAATAAGTTATAAGCCTAGAAGCTTATAACTAATAAAACATTATTTTTAAAAACATTTATATATATTATTTACTACTTATAATATTTATTAAAGTTATTGCTATTTTTATTAAAGCTACTTAAATAAATTTACTAAAAATAATATACTATAATAAAAGCTTGTATATAAAAAGTTTATATTTAAGGTGCTTAAATAGTACTATATTACTATAAATACTTTAATATATTATACTTACTATTATTTTAATATTAAATTTAATATATAATTTAAAAAGAACTATATTTTTTTATTTTATTTATATATATATATATTTTTTTTTTATTGCTATTGTTTTTTAATCGAATTTATTGTTAAAATTAACGCTAAAAAATATATGTTTATATTTAAAGTATAAATTATTAATTAGTACTTTTGTTTTTTTATTAATTAGCGGGTTAAATTAAAAAAAATAATAAATAATAGCTTTTATATTAAAAACTAAACCTAAATTTTACCCGAAGTTTTAACTAAATTTATTTATAAAAGCTCGAAAAACTACTACTAAATAAAACCTAAAAATTCGACCTTTTATTTTTTTAATTTACTATTGTTTTTTTAACAAAAAAAACTTTTTATACTTTATTTAAAAACTTAAAAACAAACGAAAAATAAAACTTTTTTACGAAGATTTTATAAACAATAAATATTAACTAGTTTTTTTATTATTATTTAGTTCTTTTTTAAGTTTATTATTTTTATTTTTACTACATAAAATATTATTTATTTTAATATTTAAAAATATAAATAAAATTAGCCTATTTAAACTTAAAGTTATTATTAAACTTATTACTTTAAAAATATTTAATTCTATTAATATTTTAAACTTTTTATTATTATTTAAAATAATAAAATTATTATAAAATTTTAAATTTTTAGAATATAATTTAATACTATATTTAACCTTATTAAAAGTTATTTTATAAAAATTTACTTTCGATTAAAATAAATAATAAAACTAAAACTAGCTTTAGGCTATAAACTATTTTAATATTTAAATTTTTTTTAAAGTATTTTTAATATAAAAAGAAAATAAAAAACTATATATTTGTTTAAAAGTACGCTGACTTTATACCTGGAAGTTCTAAAAAAATAAAGTTTATAAAAATATTTAAACTATTTATTAAAATAGATTTTTATAAAGTATAAAAAGCTTAAAAGGTTGCTTAATAAAAAGTATTAAGCTATATTTATAGCTAATATAAAAAAAACATCTAGAATATTTTAACGGAGTATTAAAAATTTTAAAATTAAAAAGCAAAATATTTATAATAGCTATAATATAAAACTTATTTAAAAAAAAAGTTAAACTTATTAGCAGCTTTAAATTTTAAAACTTGCTTTATAAATAAAAAAATACTACTTTTAGTATTAAAAGTTTAATTATAACATTTGTTGCTAAATTTTAATTTATTTATATAGATTTTAAAAAGTTAAATAAAAGCTGCTTTTTTAAAAAACTATTTTTAATAATAAGATTTTTTTAAGCTTTTAAAAATAAATATTTAATATTTATATTAATATTTTTTTAAACAAATTATATTATTGCCGTAAAAAAAATTATTAATAGGAAGCTTTATAAAAGTATTAATTTTTAAATAGCTTTAATTAAAGCTTAGTAAAAAAAGCAAACAAAGAAAATAGCTGTTTAAAATATTATAAAAGCTATATTATTTGCTAATTATAATTATAGCAAAAGCAACAATAATAATAAAGGTAATAATAAAAAAAAAAAAAAAAACTTTAATAAAAAAAAAAAAAAAAAAAAGGTAGTAATAGCGTAAATATATTTACTTTAGCAATTACTAATATTTTATTAAATTTTTTAAATCTAGTATTTTTAGCCGTTAAAAATAACTTAAATTTAAAAAAAAAACCATTTAAGCGGAAACCTAGCATTTGTAGTAAAATATTTAATAGCTTTAAACGCTTTAATAGTTAACTTTTAGTAGTTATACTTACGCTTTAAAGCTTAATAGCTATAATTTTTATAAAATTTAACGTTAAAAAAGCTTTAATTAAACTAAGCTTTTTAAATATATTAAATAAAAAAGCTAAAAATTTTATAAAATAAATTGCTTTTTTTATAATATTAAAAAGTAGCTATAGCTAAACTAACTATAAAAATAAATTATTTTTTATTAAATTAATAAAATATAATAAGCTACTAGTGTATAAATTCAATAAAATAATAATAACCCTAAAAAAAAATATATATAATTAAACTTTTAGCTATAGTTAATAAACAAACTAAAATAATAACTATTTATAATATTATTTATTGCTTTAAGCTAAGCGCTAACCTTATTTTAATATTTTAACTAGCAAAAAAAAAGGTAAATTTTTATTTTATTATAATAAAACTTAAAAAGCTATAAATAAATAAACGTTTTTTTTAAGCTTATAAAATAGCCGGACTATATATAATTAAACAGCTTAATAAAATATTTTAAATAACAGCTTTTAATATTATTTTTTAATTTTATTTTATTAATTTTATTTTAAAAATATAGTATAAAAAACTTAAATATGCTAGTAAAAAAAAATATAAAATTTAATAATAATAAATAAAAATATTATACTTTAAACTAAATATTGTTTTTATAAAGCTTATATTAATAACAAGCTATAAGTTAAACTTTATAAAAATAAGCTATTTAAAAAAACTTACTTTATAAAGTTTTTATATTTAAATAAAGCTAGTATATTTAATAATATATTAAAAAGCTATAATAAATTTATAGGTTAAATAGTTATAATATATAACTATATTAACAAAATATAGGCTATTTTAATATAATGTTTAAAAAAATAGTTTTTAAAGTTTAAAAACTTTTTATAAAAATAAGAAAAATTTAAAAAACGCTACTGCTTTTTTATTTTAAATAAACTTAAATTATATTTAAACAAAGAATTTATAACTTTTTATATATAAAATATAAAAAAGTATTATTATTAAATACTCGGCTATAAAATAATATTAATAAAATAAAAAGGTTAAAAAAGCAATATATACTATAAAAAATATAATATAAAGTATACTAGCTACTGCTAAAAAGGATATAATCCTATTAAAATACTAGCTTATATTTATTA